>CAEFZP010005672.1:0-228790 GCA_903064625.1 Mallotus villosus
GAATGCTTGGCTAGCTACGGAATGACAATACTGTGCCCTATAATAATTCTAGGAATCGTGGGTGTGTGTGCACCAATGTGATCACGGGCACTATTAAAGAATGTACAAGACATACAAATACATGAACTGTCATCACCAGCTTGCATCACGGGCACGGCCCTTTCTATAATTTCAGACATCTTGGTGCCACCACTTCTATCAAGGGCTTATCATTATCTATAGGCTAGTTCAAGTGATCAATAGTTTGCATCTTAATCAACCACGAATGCATCAAGGGGACTGTGCTCAGTGTCGTACGACTTATAAAAGGAACATGTCTTAAAGAATATATTGTGCTATTAAAATTATAATTGGCGTTTAAAAGGGATGTAATTATGAACTTAGAAGTTTTCTAGACTTCCATCATTCGCAAACAGTGTGGTCTCAACAGGGTGTGGGGAAACAGGGCCTGTATTGTGTTCTTAATTCTTTCATTTCAGAAGCCACCTTGAAACGGGCTGACACGTCACCCGAGCAGTGGAACGCGACAGCAAAGAACAAATCCCCTGAGCATGAGGAAGCTTCAACCCGCTTCAGCTTACTGCCCCTGGGGTATAATATATGCTGGGGCAGGGAAAGATTAGCAGTTTGAACCCAACCAAACTATGTTGCGGGAGGGAAACGCAGACCAACCCCCAGAGCTCTGTTACTTGTCCGCACGCCACAGACGACGAGAGGCCGCAGGCCGGAGTCGCTCGAGCGCCCAGTATCCCCCCCCCCGGCAGGAAGATAGCGCATGCCCTGCTCCTCTCGACGGCTCACATGACGGACCACCAATCGTCAGGGCCGGGCCAGCCTGCGCCCCGACGTGCGGCGACACCGGGCCCCCCGACCCCCAGGCCACTCAGGAACACACTTATTGGTGGGTAGAAACACACTAGAATTCGCCCCCCCCGTCACCAGACATTTTGCCTTATTTTTCACAGCAGATATCCCGGGCTTTGGAATAGACACAAAGATTTCAGTCCTTCACTATGCACTGATATAGTTCTTTCAAGGGGAATCTGTAGTGTCTTGTACTGACAATCTTAATCACCGACTGCCTCCTGGTCAGTTTCTTCAAGGCATGATATAGCAATCCCAAACAAGCATACGACAGAACAATGTGTTCGTTACGGAATTTTAGTCTCCTGGTCAGTTGCCTGTCTTATTTATGAGAAGGAACAGAAAAAAAAAAAAAAGATACATAATACAAGACTAGTTTACAGCATTGCATAGGAGAATAAGGAAAAAGTACAGTCGTAATTTAAAACAGCAAATTAACCCTTAGGACGGATTATAATAAATCCGACTATGTTAGACCAGCCGGACGAGTTGTGACGGATTTGTTTATTTCTAGTAGTCCGAAGGCCGTGGGGTGCTGAAAACAAGTCCACGCCCATAAGAGTAGATGGAGCGCCACTGTGATGCTAGCTAGGTATCGAAAAGTCTGAGCAAAATTACAAAAATTAGCCGCTTTCATCAAATTAAAATAAGACATTGTTCAGCATGCTACCCCACAGACCATTTCTTACAACATTTTTAATTCAGATGTTGATTACATGTAGGGTTTTGTAGTGAAATATGAATTGTTGTGGCAATGGTGTCCTCAAAGGTCAAGTCTCTTGTTGGTCACGGCGCCCCCGCCCCTAGCGGTTCTTAATACGGACCAATCACAGCCAAGGGGTATCTGTAAAATGACGGACTAGCGCACGGACAGTCAAGAAAAAGAGGAGTGTACGCAAAGCTATCCGAACCATCTTGAGCCCCTCGTAGAGGGCGTTCCGAAAGGAGGCGGAGTTTTTCCCCGTTGTCCGTAAAAAACGCAGTAGTATAATACGGCCTTGAGGTACGTAATCATTTGGCATGACGGTATCAGTAATTGTTTAAAATAATGAGAAATTGTTTTATGATGTGCATAAAATAGATGACGGGAGGGTTTGAACAAGACTCAGAGATGACGAGGAATTCAATTGTGATCTGAGAAATATAGGTACCAAAGCCACTGAGAAGAACTTTAATCACCAGTCCATCACAGCAACTGCACTATTATTAATAAAGAACGATTTTTGACTCGGAAATCATGGCTCTCTGAGAGGAGGTTACACCACCAGTGGACTGAAATCCTCAAATTCTACGTCTGCCAGTTTTTGGAATTGGTGTTGTGAACTTACCAGTAAGTAAAGTACTATGATTGTTTTCGCTCAATCTCATATTTTTTTATTTGTTCGTAATGTATCTGGAGGAAGGAAATGCAGCCAAGAGCAGCTGTAAGAAAATAAGCAACACAGTTAGATACCAACTGTGGATAGATATTCACAGTTACTAAATGACTCTGGTCAAAATGGTTTACGGCTTATTTGCAAATGAGTTCTAAATTCCACCATTTCAATAAATGAAGGTTTAAGTATGAATGGAATGCTGAAGGTAGTTTAATAATGCTTTCTGTGTCCTATGGCTTTTTGGTGGTAGTAGTATAGGCCATTTTAGGCAGAGGTACGTATAAAGGCCCTTTGTTTAATCCAATATTTTCCAATAACTACTTTTAATGGGTGTTTTGGAATTGTGTATCTCTCTAATAATTAAGGAATATCTGTGTGCAGTAGGCTACCGTGATTGAACTATGCGATGTGAACAAAGGCATTCGAACGGAAATGGAAGTACGATAGTAAATAAATACAATTAGTTATTTAGAAGTGAATTGCATTTTACAACCGATAATATACGCTTTAATGGGGCTGGCAAGAAAAGAACGACAATATTAAAGTGGATATAATTGACAGATATATCAGTGGATCTTGTTAAATGAAAGTTAATGGGTTTACTGATTGTAAAAAAACTGCCAGCACCTGGAAATGTACAAGAGCTGTCTGGTGGAATTATGCGACAATTATGACTATGACAAACATGGCTCAACCATTGTGCATGTAATGAATTCTGTTGAACTAAAGTTTAGATTGTGTGGAGGTAAGACAATGGTGTAACAGAGAACCTAAGTACATTGTATCAAATAAACAAAACAATTTAAACTTAGGAAAGACAGACAAATGAGGCTACATAATCATTAGCATGATGTAAGCTAGCATGTATTGGCAATTTGACAAGAATAGATGTGGAGGTTGGACAAGTATCAGAGAGACAGAGAATTCTATTGTGATCTGAGAAATATAGGTACCAAAACCAATGAGATCATCACCAGCGCATCACGGGACTGCAGTATCTATAATTCAGAAATCTGTGTGTCACCGACATCACACGGCACCGTGCTTCGCCCATATATAATTCTAGGAATCTGGGTGTGTATGACACAAATTTTATCCACAGGCACTCGCTATAGTTCAAGGAAATCTGTTATTTGTTGTGTTTCACTGACATCTTAATCACGACTGAATCACGGTCATCTTACAGTTTTTTTACAAGCGCTATGAAGGTTTTTTTCCATACCGTTAACAAGTTTCTAACTCTTAAGCACCACCCACCTACCACACACAATTGGCAAAAACTGTTAATTCATGCTCAAAATCACTCATTATAAACTAAACCAAACACTTTATTTTCATCACACAAAAAATACACTAAACATGCACCATGACTCTAGCAAACACTAACACGTTTCTTTTCACATCAATATGTAGTCAATCATAGCACAAAGGTCATAAAAAAAAACATGCAGATGGAATTAAAGAAACGCATCATTTAATAGTGTCAGGTTCACAGTATAGGATATAGATTGTGTTTGCAATGCAGTTCGTTTGAAGCTCTACATTTTAGTTAGTTGGGTTTTGTAAATGCATTGCATTTTTTGTTCTTTACTGCAGAAATTCAGAACAAAAAATAAGAATGACCCATCTCAGAAGTAGCCTTTTAGAATGTACATTTATGTATTAAAAAAAAATAAGACAGAAACATCATTGTGCCCAGTAAAGGCTTCATTGCAAAACAGGAAATACTGCCAATACAGTAAAGTAAATGTGCGAAATCCCTGTAAGACCCGATTTTTAAAAATGTCAACATCAACTTTAGCTCCCAAACAAAACATTGTCTTGTATTGCAATGCTATTGGATACATTTGGTCTTCGATAATTAGCAATTACAGTAAAGAGCTAAAGGTGACATTGTAATTTTACAACAGGGGTCTTACAGGGATATAGCTGCCATTTACAGTATTACCCTAGTCTGGCCCTTCTCTGAGGGCCACCACACATTCTAACTCCTCTCCCTCCCTTGTCTGGTACTTGTCTATGTACTCTCCCTCGTGCAGCATTACTGTATTCTTACTTCTTCGTGTTGCTCTATATGTTCTTTTCCACACAAGATTAGCCAAAGAGGTCCTCTTTGTATACTATACTATACTGTATACTATATGGCCATGCGATTGAAATAGGTAACCTCACACTAAGTGTTTCAAGTTGGGAATCAACTGTGATTTATAGTATTTGCATAATTCAACCAGTTTTTCTCAGTAGCACTGGAATAAAATACAGGGCATATATATGTGTTTCAATTCACATATGAACAGCTGTTTACTTTGATTTTAGCCTATAGTGTGTAAGGCAATAGGTTTTGAACATGATGTTATCCGTTTGCTACAGTGTGAAAGCAATGGTAAATTGGCCAGTAAAATCGGTGTTTGGTCTCGGTTGAGCTTGTGTGTAAAAGAAGTTTAAGCATTTTAAATTGTGGTTTACTCTATGCATTTGTGTCAAAGCAACAATAATGTGGTTATCGTTTAGCCAACACTCAGTGCGTTACATGATGGTAGTAATTCGAATCTTGCTTAATTCGAATATGCTACTCTCTGGCGAACTGATTATCCGATGTACATGCAAGTGAATAAACCGAATTATTGGCCTGAAAGCATGTTATATCCCAGTCCGATACGTGGCGCTGTTTTTCATACAACTAGTGTGATACAGCCATTTCCGCTGACCTCTTCACCACTACCAACAACAACAACCATAGATATATATAAAGGCGTGTACATATATTATGACACACAACATCACATTCGAGAAGATGGCAAGGGTGACGCTACTCCTCTACATTTCGTGCATGATGACAGTAGGAGTAGCCTACTGCGATACAAACGGCGATATGGCTAGATTGATAAAGTAGAGAAGACGCCGCCGAAAGAACATGGATAATTAATTCAGACCACCAATATGTGGTTGCACTTTGTCACAGTACCACAAAGGTCTCAACGAACGCGGCACCTTTTCGACTTCCGTGTCACGACCTGGGAGGGTGGCTCAGCATGCGCAAAAACGCTGAATCCAGTTCATAGTCCGATTAAGCGTTTACATGCATGCGTTATTCGAATTATCAATCGAATCGGACAGAGTTATCCAGGGTGTCGATCGGATCGTGAGTCGGATCGCAATGATTGAATGAAGGTGTTTACAAGAAACGGATAATTCTATTCATTCCGATTAAGCCAGTAATTCGAATGCATGTAACCGCAGTGACAGACGCATGTTGTGCTAACTGTTTAAGAGTTTAGGAACTTGTTAAAGGTATGGAAAAAAACAGTCATAGCGATTGTAAAAAACTGTAATGCACATATATTCGCCTACCATTCATCTTAAATGTTGTATTTATTCATTTTTTGTTTAACCTATTATGTTTCTTATGTGGTATTCAGTTTGCTATTTGTGTGCTTTGTAGTATGTTGGCACTTCACATTTTGCAGGAGAGTGTTCAATCGTCTCATTTAGAGTTCAGTAAATCATTTTTACAGTTCTCCTAATTGGCCAATTAGTTAACATGTGTTTTTGCTTCATGCTGAAGATTAGTGTCAAAACATCTGTGAAGTGAATAGTGTTGCCTCTTGGTATGAAATGCGCTGTATAAATAATAAGATTGATTGATTAGTTAGTTGGTTACACTCACCAAGGACTAAAACTTAGTGGAATAGTCCACACCAATCATCCATTTCGAGTCTCCTTGTAGGTGGCTACAGCATCCTAAAACAATGAGTTCAACATTTATGAACCAAAAACTATGCAGACCACCCTGAAGCCAACTACGTTTTTTCAAGGAGCATTATGGAATGATCTGGAACTGCTTCTTTGCAGAGAGCATATTACCGTATCCCAGAAATAATGCTTTAGCCGGGCTAAGCCTTGGTCTCCCCCCCCGTGCAGGGAAAGGCAGAACGGGGGTCAGCTACAGCTCTGAAAACAATATAAATGGGAAATGTGCAGCTTCATATACACAGACAAAAAATTTTTAATAAACTTCCTTGAGACACAAATAATACCAATATCACTGTTTCATTGTGTGGGGGAGTGTATTTAAAATGATCTGTATAAACAAGTACATCCTGATACACAATGTGTTAAGCTCTCACCCATTTGTTCCAGATCCTCAGGACTAGGGATAGGTCCTTCCTCTAGGCCAGATGGGACAGGGTGCAGCTGGTCTGGGTTGGGGTGAAGCACTGGTTCCTCACCTTGACCTGGGTCTCTACTGCCTTCCTGAACTGTGTGTACACATCGGGCCGCCCTGAAAGAAACAGAAGGCAGATGGCATACAGAATCAAATTGTATGGCTGAATTGGAAGAGACCTAGGGCCCTCATTTATAAAGCGTGCGTAAGCACAAAAACCATGCATATGCAATATTTTACGTACAAATAATAATTTATGAAAACAGAACATCCCTATGCACATTCTGATGATGTATGTGAATTAATGGCACCATCTGGCCAGATGTAAAAAAATAATATAATATATTTCTTCGGAGCACACATGCACCTTGTATTACTGCATAATTTTTTCTTCAAATTCTGACCACACAAGTTTATTAATTTCTATAACACCATATAGCACATCCACCATTAATTAATTATTAAACTGTGATTTATGTTATTGTCGTGAAACAACAAGGTATAATGCACATAATGCTTTAGTGTATTCCACTACACTACACGCTTCAATGTTGTGAGTAGGTATGTTTACTAATATATTAACGTATTGCCTCAGCAATCTGACGATGACTTTGGTTCGGTGTAATAAAGCTTCACATTTCATGTGCACAGGATGGAGGTGAACATTAAGTGAAAGAAATGAATGAAGTAGTATGTGATGCACCAATGGTTCTGAGAAAGCATTCAGTGGAGGACTGGATGTGATGCAGCTCTGATGGAAGTAAACATGCAGTCAACTGCACTGTCTAATCTGAGGCATTAAGGAGCGGAGCATGAAGCTCACTCATGTGAAAACATTTAGGTATAGTTCTGATTATGATTGGAAACATGCGTGTAGTGTACGCCAAGTTTATAAACCGTTGCATATGTCAAGTATTTCCTATGCATGCACCATATAGTATGAAAAGACATTGAATATCAATTTATATTTGGTATCTTTGAGTCTGACACAGACATCCCAGTTACAAAACTCATTTCAGGGAGGTTACCAGAAGCTTCCGGGGAGACTTTGGATTTCTGCCAGTTTTATTCAATTAGGCACTTCCTTCTGGGACTATTAGATGTTGCTTAATTACACGTAGGTATTCCATCCAAAGGCATCACATTTGGTCTCCTGCCAACACTGCATGTGATAATCCGGTTTGATTGTATACTTAGGCCTCTCCTCCTTAATTTCTTATGTGTATCATATTCAGTGTCCCTTTTTCTAAGTATAGGGTGTACATAAGTAAAAGCCAAAACAGTTATAGACATTAAAAACCCCAGTGTGCTAGGTGCCTAGTTTAATTTAACTGACAACACTAAAATGACTTGCCAGTGCGCCACTACCAACTACGCCAAAGAAAAGCTTAGCTCTTCGTTGACGCGGGTGGCCCATTACATACCTGAGGAGTGAGTTTCACCAGTCACACCGGTTACATTCACCCTTTTGAAACTCACTCCAGCGGTTAGCGAGGCTAACCTAGTGAGATCCGTGTCACGGCACCAATGTGACGATATGAACAGACGTAGCCACGCTCTGTCACAACAAGGTGTCGTTCGCCACTCGCTGGGCGCGACGCACACCTCTCACTTGCCAAGCGTGACCACTACCACTACACAAAGAAAGCTAGCTATTCATGGACACGGGTGGCCCATTACATACCTGAAGACTAAGTTTCACCGATTCCACACCGGTTACACAGAGAAGGGTAAATTGAGGAACATTTACAAGACTTGGTTAGTACTTCATGCTTGGGCTGAGACATGGCAAGATTTCAGCTTTTTTGATTTGAATGATACTTTCATAAGTATGCGTACATAGAAGGATTACCCTTAACTGAGGAAAGTGAGGCCTGCAGTTTTTGGATGTTATTGTGGGTCTTTGTGACCTCTTGGATGAGTCGTCGCGCGCTCTTGGGGTAATTTTGGTCGGGCCGTCCACTCCTGGGAAGGTTCATCATCACTGTTCCTTGTTTATGCCATTTGGGGATAATGGCTCTTACAGTGGTTCGCTGGAGTCCCAAAGATTAGAAATGGCTTTATACCTTTCCAGACTGATAGATCTCAATTACTCTCCTTCTCATTGTCCTGAATTTCTTTGGATCTCGGGCATGATGTCCTAGCTTTTGAGGATCTGTTGCTCTACTTTATTTTGTCAGGCAGGTCCTTTTTAAGTGATTTCTTAATTGAGAACAGTGTGGCAGTAATCAGGCCTGGTTGTGGCTAAAGAAATTGACTTATGTGATATAACCACAGTTAAATTATGTTATAACAGAGTGGGTGGGTGTGATATGGGTTGGGTTTGGGTTTTGTGTGGCAAACATTATTTCACACAGGGCCATGTAGGTTTGGAATTTTTCTTCTTAATAATACAAACCTTCATTTAAAAACTGCATTTGTGTTTACTTGTGTTATCTTTGTCTTATATTTAAATTTGTTTAATGATCTGAAACGTTTAGTGTGACAAAAAAATGCAATGAAATCTGCAAGGGGGAAAAACACTTTTTTCACACCACTGTATATGTACTATGAAAATATACCTTAAGAATATAAAAAATTGTACTGATAGACAATGTCCTAGAGGCAGCCTGCAATTTGTAGGGAAGCGTCACCTCTCTCACATTGATATGTGGTGGAAGGGAAGGTCCTCTTGTGGTAAAAGTGTGGAGCCCCAGCATGTGTACACTTTGACATTATTTTGGGCACAGACATCTCTCACTCCCTTCTCCACTATCTGGTCTTCAGGTGCTACCTATAGTACAAGATAGATCATAAGAGAGTATGAGGCTGAGATGAGTGAGGTTTGGATTAACGTGATAAGAATGGTGAAAAGAAAACTAAGAAAGATGCAACTGACCAACCTCCTCATGAAATGCCACAGTGCTGATGCAACCCAATTGTCTGATTAGGTCTCCAACCACTTCTTCTGGCTTTCCACATCTCACAAAGAGGGTGCTGTCAGGGACACACAGTTGTAAGAAAAAACTTGCTCGAATACACTAAATGGTTGGAATACTGTATGTGGCTCCTTTTCATAGTCAGTCTTTTCAACATAGCTCACCTGCCTTTCTTGATCAAGGAGGACCTAAGGTCCTTAACACTGTCTAATATGAAGCGCAGGCGGAAGGGCCCTGTTTTAGGAAGGTTGTAGTGGACAGTTCCTCCATAATGTCGAGGGTCAAAGCAATAGAGTGGGACAATATATTCAGCATTCTTCTGGGCCCAGTGGAAGACCTGGATGCATGGGAGAAACAACATTAAGATAATACAATATAAAAATAATTACATTTGATTACTGCTCCTATAAACCCTTTTAGACCCAACGTCACAATTACGTCACAGCGTTAGCTTGAGGCAAAACTGGAGATGGCCAATACAAACAAGCACAGAGTTAGTTATGCCACTGCCTACTTAGATTATGTTATGTTTTTTTTAACAAATAGAATATAAGTATGCAGTGGCATAACTACATCTCTGACGTTTATAACAAACCAAACCGTTTAAAAATCGTTGAAAATGTAGCAAGTTATGGTTATTTAAAAGTACATGTATGCACCACACAATGTTATGGGTGAGCAATTGCCTGTTCCAAGATGGCCGCCATGTGCGGACGTTCTAGACTCCGCCGTACAGACATCTAGGCTGTGTCTACTACCGCGCACTTGTGCACTTCGAGCACTTACTTTCAGTGCTTAGGCGCTTACGCTGACAAACCAAAATAATTCAGTGCACTGAAAGTACCCGGATGATGCACTGCAAACGGTCCAAAAATGAAGTGTCCGACGATGGACACTACTCGCCCTAAACGGGCGCCATCTTGGCTACGTAGCGGAAGAGGAGGAGTCCAGTGACAGAAATACAAGCGGGTTTGTTTCGCGGGTTTTGCGAGCAGATTTGCGTGCGTCACTTCCCGCTAAATGGGTTAGTAAAGTGTTCCAGTTTAGACAGCACTACTCAGCAACTGAGTGCACTGCAAATGTAAGTGCACTACATTGCAGTGCACTACATTGCAGTGTACTTCGTTGAGTGCGCGGTAGTAGACACAGCCCTAGTGTTTATATATATCTATGGTTGTTACTGTGACTGTCAAGGCATTTATGACGCACCACAGAGACCAAGGCTGTGTCTACTACCGCGCACTCAACGAGTACACTTCAATGTACCCGCGAAACAACCCGCTTGTATTTCTGTCACTGGACTCCTCCTCTTCCGCTACGTAGCCAAGATGGCGCCCGTTTAGGGCGAGTAGTGTCCATCGTCGGACACTTCATTTTTGGACCGTTTGCAGTGCATTATTCGGGTACTTTCAGTGCACTGAATTATTTTGGTTTTTCAGCGTAAGCGCCCTAAGCACTGAAAGTAGTGCTCGAAGTGCACACGTGCGCGGTAGTAGACACAGCCCAAGACAATTTCCCTGAGTGGGACAATAACGTTCATCGTATCGTATCGTACTATCTATCTATAATTCTGTGTGTGTGCCACCAATTTTATCACGGGCATTGTGCACTAGTTGTGAATCATTTCCACAAATGTTTTGCAATAGCCTACACTACGACTCACAACACCAAATATGTATCTTATGATGTCAATACATTTGGACTTATTATTGTACAATCTGTGGGCTAACATAAAACAAGACGTTGCGGCAAAGGAAAGGGCAACGTAACTGTGTTAGCTGGGGCTGCTTTAGTGGAAAATACGGCAACGTTTTGCGATGGAAACGTTCTTCGGCGTTGAAGAAACGCAATTGTTTACCTGCTTCAACTGCTTGATCAAAGCTAATACAGCAAGTAGCACTTACCTCATTGTCGTGAAGACGCAAATCATTTCTTAATAAACATATCGCTATACGTGCCATACTGTCTAGGTTACCAGTAAATTCTGACAAAAATTATTGAGAATTCCCACGCCTCGAACGAACTGTGTATGTGCTGGTTTTCTTGTAGCATAGCTCAGGGCTTACGTATGTGCTATGGAACGCCAAAAGGGTCATAATGCAATCTTTTTAAGGGTTCATTCATATGGAGGATTATTGGGGCCAAAACGAAATAAATAAATAGATGAATAATTAATAAATGAATGTTTAAATACTTGGATAAATACATAATTAAATAACAAAATGAATAAAATAAGACATTAAATATATAAATGTTACATGTGCTCGCGTGTATATGTATATCACATTTATTTATTTATACTTACATTTAGTTATTTGTACTTACATTTATCCACGGTGTAACTTGCTTGCTGCATAATAAATCTGTCGTCACCCGTCACCAAGTCAGGGGGCGGGTTAAAGCCTCTGATTGGTGAATGAACAGTATTACACACGAGGCAGGCTCAACCAGTCGATCGAGCTCTCTTCGATCCAGAGGGATCCTACCTAACGTCTCATTGTGCGATACTGCAAAATGTGGTATCATCCGATACTAAGTAAATACAGGGCCAGTATTGCCAATACCAATACAATATTTACTTTCTTATTTTGTTTCCATTTATTTCGTCGCGAATGGTAGCCTATGTCGTGCGCACGTAGCCTATTAGGTCTACTTTAATATTTGCCGCAACAAATATGAGATCCGACTTGAAAATCGGCAGTAATATGTTTGTGAATTTCAGACGAATCTGGTGATAGAGGCAGACTGATAGGTGCACGCACAGCTGGGGAACCAGCTGCGGAACCAGTTGAATTGGGAACCAGTAGGGACATAACACCGGCAACAACTCACAGCATAGCAAGGGCAGTGGCGTGTTCAGGGAGTGGCCTAGGGTGGCACGGGCCACCCCTGAAATCTGATTGGCCACCCCAAGTGCCACCCCAATATCTTAAAATATGATTGGCTATATGCCCAGTCAGAGGCGGGCCACGGCACTGAATGTAAACTGCACTCTTGTTTAGTTAATCCTTTGAGATTCTGTTTCCGCTTCTTTTAAATTATTTGCAACACATTTTAGTTTAGCTTGACTTTTAGCCTGACACGAAGCAGGCTAGTTCCGAAGTGTGAATTATCTTGGTTACGTAGTTTGAACTAAAATAAGCCACTTTAATGGAACGGAACTCTCGCTGAAGTAAGTGAGACTTGGCTGAATAAGTCTCGCTTTTCCTTAATCGACGTTGATGGAAAACCCCCCTGGACCTCAGGGAAGGGCATGGCTGGGGTCCAAAACTATTTTTGGGCCTGTCTGATTATTTTTTCATTGTCGAAAGCCAGTGTGGGGTGCTGTGTGACTCCCTTGATTTTCATGGCTCTCTCTGATAGCCGGGTAATCTGGGTTGTTGTCCATTGAGATGACCAAATCTCAGGTGAAATTCCACACCGCAGGATGTTCTAAACTTTGGCATGGTAGAAGAGAAGCTACACTTGACACCATAGACTGAGATACGTTAAAAAAAAGAAATTAGGCTGGCCTAATTTAATTGGACTAATTTGGTAATATATCCATTTTAAAGATATTTATCAGGATACATAGGCCTATGGGTGCATCAATCAATATAGGACATTTAATTACTCCCCTGAGAAATTTTATTTTGAAGTGGATCTTGAGTTATGCTTGAGGGTGCGGCTTTTGAAAATAAAATTCCTCTGTAATTCGCTCTCTTTGTTGTGATACTTGTTTACATTTTGAAGGTTCTTTCATTCACGTTTTGCGGTATTCTGACCGCAATCACTATTAAATGCAGACAGGCCTTCATGCATATACATTTTTATGGAGGCATCGAGTTCTAGTTGTCGAGAAAAGGAGAGGTATTTCATCAAATGAGACGTAGCCGATGTGACGCAATTTGGTGGAAAACTCTTATTTCCTGATTGCCAAGGTTTGACTGCGTAGACCTTATTTTAAGAGTGAAATCAGCTAGTTGCAGTATTCCTAATAAGTTATAGGCCTATACTTTTAATAGATTTGACCGAAGATAGAACACGTGGTGGTTACTTTTTGTTTTATTACAAACAAAATTATCCAAATATGTCATCTGTTACGTGGTTGAGTTTCGACCTTTCGAATATTCCGTTGATAGCACTGAATGTCAACGTGAGAAAGAAATTAGGGTTGTTTTTAAATCCGAGAAACACTGTCGCAGCGGATTGGATGTCGATCGCGGAGATCATGGGTTTTACTTATTTAGAGATCAAAAATTATGAGGACTCCCCGAACCCGACAAGAAAAATATTGGAAGATTGGCAAGCAAGGTGTCCGGATGCAAAAGTCGGAAAATTACTTTCGATTCTTGAGGAAGCCGACAGAAAAGATGTGGTTGAAGATCTTCGAGATTTAATCGGTATGTTGAATTTGGCCTACTGTTGACTGTCATAATTTAGAAAATCATGGTTTAGAAAGAAATTGGGTTATAAGGAAATCAGAAAGTAACAGGCTAAATTGGGACGTGATCCATTTCAAACACACACACACACACACACACACACACACACACACACACACACACACACACACACACACACACACACACACACACGGAGGTGCCATCACCACTGTAAAAGTAGGCTATTGCCAAACTTTATCGTCAGACAATGTGGTGGATACCACTACTACTGTGTGTTTATTGTATTTTGTCTGTAATTATAGATCATATTCATTCAATGTAACAGGGGCGTTGCTAGACATAAAGCTCTACTGGGGCACAGGCCACTATTCCTTGCATTACAGTATAGATAAAATGGCTAAATGTGTCTGCTACTGTTGTGTAGAGGAGGACTGCAGGAAATACCTTCACTGGCAAAAGGAGCCCCCACTTCAGGTGCCTGAGGTGGATAGCTGTGTCCCACGGACCCCAGAGCGATCAAGAATCACCCTGGAAGATGACCCTGACGGTCAGTGTGAGCCTTAATTCATTCATTAGACAAAAGGGTAGAGATCATGAGAAACAGTGACAATATTTTGTCCTCCTACAACAGGACCAATAATAAACTTGAGTATTTTTGTAATGTCATGTGTAGGTAAAATGAACTACAAAATGTTGATTAAACTGAAGAATCATACAGTTCGTTTTTGAGTTTTCTGACTGGCTCACTGTTCCCTGCTGCAGGGGGAATGCCCGAGTTATTTGATGCCTTCATCTGCTACTGTCAAAGCGACTTCACATTTGTAAATGAGATGATTCAGCAGCTTGAGCAGACTGAGCACAAACTGAAACTGTGTGTGTTCGACCGAGATGTCCTCCCTGGAAGCTGTGTATGGACCATCACCAGTGAACTGATTGAGAAGAGGTGGGATGTGGGATAAGGCCATGGTGGGGGAAGTCTCTAATTAGGTTGAGCTTGGTTGGTTACATTTCTGTTTTGTAACTTTGGAGAAATGTAGGTGTAAGAGGATGGTGGTTGTGATCTCAGATAACTACCTGGACAGTGATGCCTGTGACTTCCAGACCAAGTTTGCCCTCAGCCTCTGTCCTGGTAAGGACTTTATCACACTGGCACTTGCACACCAGATTACAGAATGCACACTTGAGTACAGAAACACATGCATACGTTTGATATATGTTCGTATTGCGTATGTTTTAAAATATAACAATACGTAACATGTTTATTATGTAGGTATTCTAAGATTGTCAATGCATGGAAATTAAATTATTAGTACATTAAATCAATACTAATTGTAGTTTATACCTTTCCATTAAATGTCTTCATAGGTGCTCGGAGCAAACGACTTATCCCTGTGGTATACAAGACTATGAAGAGACCGTTTCCCAGTATTTTGCGATTCTTGACTGTGTGTGACTACACCCGGCCCTGCACTCAGGCCTGGTTCTGGGTTCGACTGGCCAAGGCCCTCTCCTTGCCCTGACTATCTCACAGGCTCAAACCAAGCCATCATCAGTCACGTGCCTTACTCATCTTGGTCGATTTGGTGGGCTCATTTTCCCATCTTGAATGAGCAAAATGGCAAAGGTGCATGAAGGTTATACTGTCGATATGACTAGACTCAGCTTAAATAGAACCTACAGCTTTTAGTATAAAGGTGCAGTTTGGTCATGTAGCTAATCAATTTGATACATAGGACAGTATCCTATCACTTCATCATGGCGCTAGTCAGTAGTGATTCCTCCCTCACTTGCCCCACTCTGCGGTTCAATCTCGGGTACTCTGTCTTGCGCACACGACTGACCACCTTTAAAATTGTGTGGGTTGAAGGTACTTATACTGAGGAGTGAGTTTAACCAATTTAACTTAGTTATATCATGATCATCTTAATTCAGTACAAAACTTTTAAATATACGATATGTTGCTGTTGGTAGCCTTTCAAATTCGTAACAACTTTTCCAATTAAGCTATACTACTGTTGTGTGCCATCGTCAATAGATGTTGTTAAGGCCATTGCCTTATAAGTTGCAAGTTTTGGATTGTTTCTTAGTGATGGTACTTTCATACTGCATTCGTTTTTTTTAAATAAAGAGGCGCGGATGACATCCATTTCCATGCTTGCACTGATCTATGATACACTGGACTGTGGTCATGACAGAGGGCCGTTAGAATTCAGTACGTTGGAAGCATACCGCCAAAGGTAAACCAAATACATTTTCATTGCAATAAAGGGTTAAATCAATGACCGAGTGTCTTGACTGAAATTACTTGACTGAAACTCTAAAACTCATTCACAAACAGTATCATTCACAAACAGTGCATACGCACAAATCTATGCTCCATGTGTATGAACATTTAACACACAAATCTGGGATTCATCAATACTTATTTCGAAATGTGTTTGTACTTAACAAACAAATAAAAAAACGACCTCTGCCTTATAATCATGCATACACAGAAATTATGAAAGCCTGGCTGTCTTATACAATGTAAACACATCTTTTAAATGGATAGCGTATTAAAACCGCATTCCTTAAAAATTGCTGAATTAGATCCTCCCCCAATAGTTTCCTAATGCATTGGACAAATGTATTATATCCATAAAACCGATGCCCTTTCAACCGTATCAAATACTGTCTTAATTAACATATTTAACTAAAAAAACTGAGGGTCCCAGTCATATAGAATGGAGTATCTGAGAATATATATACAGTCGTATGCAAAAGTTTAGGCACCCCTCTGAGGCTGCATGATAATTTCCTGTCTTCACCAAAAAAGATCAATATAATATTGTAATATTACTTTTCTAGTTAACACTGAGTGCTGGGGTGTTTTCCAGACAAAGATATTTGGTGTAGCAGTATTTAGTTGTGTGAAATTAAATCAAATGTGAAAAAAAGGCTGTGCAAAAGTTTGGGCACCCTTATCATTTATTTGATTTGAATACCTCTGCCTACTAAATGCTGATTAACTGCAACACATAGTTAGTCTGGTTAACTCGTTAAGCCTTCAATTACATAAAAAGGTGCATTCAATCATTAGAAAGGGTATTTAAGTTAGCCAATTGCAAGTTTTGCTTCTCTTTGATTCTCCTCTGAACAGTGGCAAAATGGGGGCATCAAAACAGCTATCAAATGATCTAAAAACAAAGATTGTTCAGCAGTATGGTTTAGGGGAAGGCTACAAAAAGTTATCCCGGAGGTTTCAGCTATCAGTTTCCACTGTGAGGAATGTCATTAGGAAATGGAAGGCAACAGGCACAGTTCTTGTTAAGGCCAGAAGTGGCAGGCCAGGAAAAATAACAAAGAGGCAAAGGCGAAGAATGGTCAGAATGGTCAAGGACAACCCTCAGATCACCTCCAAAGAGCTGCAAGGTCATCTTGCTGCAGATGGTGTCACTGTGCATTGCTCGACCATTCAGCGCACATTGCACAGAGAACAGCTGTATGGGAGAGTGATGCGGAAGAAGCCTTTTCTGCACACGCGCCACAAAAAGGCTCGCTTGAGGTTTGCCAAACTACATTTGAACAAGCCAGGCTCATTTTGGAACAAAGTACTGTGGACTGATGAGACAAAGATGGAGTTATTCGGTCACAACAAGAGGCGTTACGCATGGAGGCAAAAGAACACAGCATTCCTAGAAAAACACTTGCTGCCCACAGTAAAATTTGGTGGGGGGTCCGTCATGCTGTGGGGCTGTGTGGCTAGTGCAGGAACTGGGAATCTAGTTAAAGTTGAAGGTCGTATGGATTCAACTCAGTACCAGCAAATTCTGGACAATAATGTTCAAGAATCTGTAACAAAGCTGAAGTTACGGCGCAGTTGGGTGTTCCAGCAGGACAACGACCCGAAACATTGCTCCAAATCCACTAAGGCATTTATGCAGAGGAACAACTACAATGTTTTGGAATGGCCATCCCAGTCCCCAGACTTGAATATAATTGAAAATCTATGGGGTGACTTGAAGCGGGCTGTCCACGCTAGGCACCCATCAAACCTTACTCAACTGGAGATGTATTGTAAGGAAGAATGGTCCAAATTACCTCAATCCAGAATCCAGACACTCATCAGAGGATATAAAAAGCGTCTAGAAGCTGTTATTTTTGCAAAAGGAGGCTCTACTAAATATTAATGTGATTTTTCTGTTGGGGTGCCCAAATTTATGCAAGTGTCTAATTCTCTTATGATGCGTATGGCATATTTTCTGTTTATCAAATAAACCTTATTTCACGGCTAAAATATCACTGTCCATGACGTATGTGTATATATATGACAAAGACGTTCCTCATCCAAACGCCCAACATTTTATAGATGAAAGTAATGGAGATTATCAGGGGTGCCCAAACTTTTGCATACGACTGTATTATATATACATATATATTACAATTTAACAGTTTTGGATTTCATTGTTTTTATTGACCTATTGTGCCGTAAACCAACCCTCTGCCGAAATCTAACTCATATGCTCATTCAAATATGAGGTTGTGGGGAAGATGCCGATATTGGCACCTATGGCAAGCAGCAAGCCGTTTTAACATATATTAGCTAGGCTGGATATTCATAAATTTGCCTAGTCATAACTGTAATTTAAGATATCTAATTATATGTTGCCAAGTTAAAACTGAAGTTATCTGTAACTACATTTTGACAAGATTTGATTATTTTTCCATTAATTTGCATGGGGTTAGTCTATGGGCCAAAAGTATTGCAAATGCATGTAGGACAATACACAAATGTAAAACGTGTTCCGCAAATGTAAAATGTGTTCCACAAATGTAAAACGTGTTTCGTGAATGTAAAATTGGTTCCGCAAATGTGAAACACGTTCCACAAATGTAAAAACGTTTCCACACATGTAAATCACGTTCCACAAATATAGTAAATCGCAGTGTACACCCGTGATGTGGCATCTATGTGTTGTAGGCCCAACCCGGACTGTTAAAGGGGTGACACCGGGAGTTGTAGGAGCGTCTTTAGCCTGAAGCACCACTGAGTCAGAATCTGTACCGTTTTTTTCGATTGCTTGGACACCAAAGTTTCAAATAACACACAGTTAGTGAACCCTGAAACTCAAGGAGCAAAACAGCCCAGATCTGGACAACTATAAGCACATTCTCAGCCTCACACTATTTGCAAAATACTACACACAGTGTTTTGCAAATTACTAAACACACTTTTCTACATTAGACACAGAAATATAAGATTGTGTCACTTAATTGCCTTTTCAAGACACTGTCTTGTAAAATTCCACACAAGTGAACAAATGGATCAAACACGGGCGTCAGGTGAACAAGCACTAAAGCGCTTAATTGTAAACATACCAATGAGGTGTAAGCACTATAAAAAGGCAACTGGTCAGTGTACCTGTCCTCATCAAAAATGGAAGGCAATGTTGCAGGAAGAGGGAGAATGAGAGGGGGAGCCAGTGGAGGAAGTGTGGTAGGGAGAGGGAGAGGTAGACCTGGAGGCCGTGGAAAAATAGGGCTAAATTTACAGTATCTAATGAAATTCGAACAACATTGGTTGACCATGTTGTGAAACATGGGGCAACATTGAGAGAGGCTGAGTTCAGCCCAACCTCAGTAGATAGTGTTGCAACCGTCATTTGGACATTTCGACAAGAGCACAGATGAAAATGACTATTCCTTACTGTCTACAGTACAGTACAGTAACATTTAGCCTAAGTACATGCACTACACCACTACCTTTTTTGCACACATTAGCTGCAGTCCATGATTGCAACAATGTCCTGTATTTCATTTGCTAAATACTTTCATTTGTCTCCACAAATGTATTTGCTGTGTTTACAGTATAGCCTACTATGCAGTATTCAATTTGAAACATGTTTCAAGATTGATCATGATTTTCTGCACAAAATGCAACCTTTACATAGACAATGTGGAGAAATGCAGTAAATATTTTCAACAGTGTGCAGTACTGGTCTTGTGTGTTGTGTTTGGTCAACATATTCATGTACTTTTACGTAATTTTACGTACTCTACTGAAAACTGTAAATTATTCACTTGCTTCAACAAAAAAATGATTATTATAACTGGATCATTTTATTCAGTTAATATTAACAAAAAAGAGTGGCAGGACATCCCAATCTGTCAACACAGCACAACAGAGTGCAGCAGCAGGTGTAGAGTTTGTAACAGAGGTCCCACCACCCTCTGTCTGGGTTTCCCAAATTCCTCCTATACCTAACCATCCCTCTGCCTCAACATTTCCACAATTTCCAAATAAATTCAACTACTTGTAGATAAATGTTAACAGCGTTATTAACGGTGTTATTAACGGCCTTATTAACGGCGTTATTAACAAACTGTTCTCTACCTTCTCCACCCTTCTTAACCTACCCCCCCCCCACCCCCCCCCACCAGCAGATGACTTCTCCTCCTTCTTTGAGAAAAAAGTTGCTGACATTAGCAGTCGGTTCCCTGAACCCACCTTTCCTATTCACTCACCCTCTATGACTGACCCTACTAAATTTCTCAACTCTTTCTCTCCCCTGTCTGAGGCAGAGATCTCTGACTTCATTCTCTCTCATCGCCCCCCCTTCTGTCCCCTTGATCCAGTCCCCTCCCCTCTCTTTAAAACCATCTCCCCCTCCATCATAACTGTAACGCCAGAGCCTTCTGCAGCTGTTAATTGGCTGCCACGCTCCGCATCCCCGGAGTATTAGGACAATCGGCTACACCTGTGTCTTGTTTAGTTTAGTATTTAAGTGTCTGTTTGTAGATTGTCCGGTGCGAAGTCTTGATCTCGTTTTACGTTTCAGTCCGAGATTTGTTGAGCCTACGTCTAGTTATCTACTGTTACTGACCTTAGTTTTCTAACTACGTTTTTGGATTTCCTTTATTGCCCTGTCTACCGTGTATCGATCTTTGCCTGTCCGACCATTCTATAAAATCTGCGCTCTGCGCTTGGATCCAACCCCGTCTGGTATATCCTTACAGAAGACTTCGCCCACCATGGATCCAGCAGAAGCATGTGCCATGCGTGCTGCCGTGACCGCCCAGGGAGGGTTACTCGGGGAACACGAGGCACAGTTACGCCTTGTCGCTCAACGCATGGCGGACATGTCGGCGCGTCCTTCCGACCCTTCTCCTCCGGCTCCTGTGGCTGCTACGCACGTTCGTGTGGCAACCCCAGAACGGTATGACGGAACGCCTGACCGATGTGAGGGGTTCCTGCTCCAATGCTCCCTGTTCTTCACCCACCAACCATTCGCTTTTCCGAATGACGCAACCAAGGTGGCGTTCATTATCTCTCACCTTACCGGCGATGCGCTGAAGTGGGCAACTGCTGCATGGAACCACCAGGTGGCTTCCACGGCTTCCTTGCAGCAATTCCTGGACGAGGTCCGACAGGTCTTCGATCACCCCAGCCAGGGTAAGGACGATGGTGAGAAGCTGTTCACTCTGCGACAGGGAGATCAGCCGGTTGCGCAGTATGCCATGTCTTTCCGCATCCTGGCTGCTGGCAGCGGCTGGAACGGGACGGCACTGCGTACGGCATATCGACGGGGGCTTAATACCACCTTGCAGTCCGAATTGGCCTGTTGGGATGAGGACCTGGATCTGAATGCATTGATGGCGCTTTCCATCAGACTGGATAACATCATCCGAGCCCGGCGAGGTGTGTCCCGCGTCCCGATGCTTCCACAAGCAACACCAGGGTCATACTATTCCGAGCCCATGGAGGTGGGTCGTACTCAACTCTCACCAGCAGAGAGACAGCATAGGATTGACCACCATCTGTGTTTGTACTGTGGGGAGCCGGGTCATCTGCGTCTCTCCTGTCCTGCACGGCGAGGCAGAGAGGGGTTGTCTGTCCGAGATGCGGTGAGTAATCCTACCACCCCTGTTCCAGATATATCCTGTCAACAGTTCCAGATTCCAGTATGTGTATCCTGGGGAGGTTCTAACCGCCTCGTCTCTGCCCTCATAGACTCGGGCTCGGCCGGGAACTTTCTCTCCCGTACCGTCGCCACGGAACTAAACCTATGGGGTCATTATTGTAGCAAAACTATTCACAAATGCACAGCACGATCCACAAATGCACAGCACGATTCACAAATGCACAGCACGATTCACAAATGCACAACATGATTCACAAATGCACAGCAAGATCCACAAATGCACAGCACGATTCACAAATGCACAGCACGATTCACAAATGCACAACATGATTCACAAATGCACAGCAAGATCCACAAATGTGTGCGATCCGCAATCCACAAATGCGCACTGAGATTTGTGTATGTGTAAAACAATGTAGTCACAAAGTCTGGCCTCTGACTTGGCGCTGTTTTTACACGTGACTTTTGCTACACTCCTGCCGTGTGGTACAAATCCACAACTCGTGTGCGTGTGCGTGCGTGACAATATCTGCCTCAGTAGCTGTAAAGCCTCCATGCCACCAGTCGGCGGTATAGCGGTCCAGTGACGTTTAAGGCAACGTAACATTGCTGGGTGGATCAAGCGGTTAGACTCGCCGTGGCTGCAGTGCAAGCAAGGCGAGCAACGATGGAGCCTCGAGAGCTGTAAGTACATTTTTATGTTAAGTAGTAACCGTCCTAAGTAACCTTATATTGCCCAGTAAAATATAATATTATCAGTAACACTAGTTATCTGTGAAGAAATAACTTTAGCTCCGCTCATGCGTCACCGAGCAAACTGGTAGTAGCTAGCTACATCATAGAAGTGGCACTAGCAAACTAACTAGACCAATTTACCTACCTAAAAATGTATGTGCCGCATATGGTGTGTAGGTAGCTAGGATCGAGTCACGATCAGGAGTCTATAGCTTTAAAACGAGTTTGGTGGAAGTTTGTATTTAAATAAGGCTAATAATTCAGAGTTGTCTTGAGTTTCATCAGCTAGCAAGCTAGGCACATTCAATCATCAGACAATGTTTAATGTACATTTAGACTTTTTCTTTGTTCCATTTTTAATGCACTGCACATGTATGGACTAAAGTATATGTATTGAAGTGGCCGATCAGGGAAACAAATTAAACAGTTGAGAAAGGGATTAAAGGTGATTGGCATTTGGCCACTTCTCTCTGATAGATAAGATGTGGTCAAGCTACTTTTCACTTACGAGAAGATGCTGAAATCGCACCCAAGGTACATGATTTGGTTTATTACCTAAGATATTTATCAATCAAAGGTTATGTTAAAGACCTCTTCTTGAATACCTTTTCTCCAATTTGTATTCCCATGCATGAGTAGGCTACGTCTTCATTACCAGTCTCTGTCTTTCCAGATGATTCTTGCACACATCACCCGGACGTTGATTCTGATGACAACGAAGATGTCTCTGTCGAGGTTGTCACTCGGGTCACAGCTTATTTCCAGACTACTCTTCGTAAGTAGGCTACTCAGCATTTCCGTTTCTGTGAATTCACTTTCAAAATAAGAGCATGACCTGCCGTGAAACGATAATTAGTAGTGATCGGCATTCCAGTTCTTTTTCGTGAGCCAGCTCGTATGGCTCAGCTCACTGAAAAGAGCCGGCTCTTTTGGCTCCCGAACGGCTCTTAAAAAAAGTAATGTTTTAACTGACTATGATAGGTGTGAAAACAATTTCAATTAAATTATGAAAATGAAATAATATTCTACATTAACCACAATGTCTTTAAAAATGCATTGATTTGTTATGGCTGTTTTCCGAGTTTCGACTACTCTCTAACTGAGTGTGTGCGAGTTGGCTCGGCCCTCCCCATGCAGTATAATTGGTTGAGACTGAGTGTATGATTAGGTGCGTTCGACATGGACTGCGGCTGCATGAAACGACCGGCGAGAGTAGCCGCTTGCAGTCGGGGAGGAGTTGAAAACGGCTCTGTGAAGTTGGACATTCCAGCTTCTCGTGGTTTGCTGCGTTTATGTCAGTCATGGCCGATCAAGCGCTGTTCGCTTACGTTACTTTATTTATAATTAAATTGAGTCTTTCCGTTAGTAGAAGAGGTTGCCCAAAACCCTTTCTTCAACAAATGTTTTATTCAATCAAATTGTTTGGTCCGGATTTGAGCATTGGCGAAACTGAAGGTGTCAGAATAATTACAAAACAAGCGTCAAAGTTGTCGTGTGTGAGTCTGGCCAATCATGAAATAGCTGTGTCGTCATTTGAAGCCGTGCAGTTGCTTTTGAGAAAATTCCCTCGGCTACACAGCCGGCAGTTCTCGAATCGATCTCACGGTACTTTGATGGCTACGTCACAGTGACCTAGCCTCGGCGCCGTCTCAAGTCGGACAAAAAGTCTAACCAGAATTCACTGTTTCAAGTCAGCCGCCTGCAGCTGGCTGCAGCGCTGCATGAAGCGAGTTCATGTCGAACGCACCTATTGACAGAAACAGAATGTGAGGATGATCGTGTGCGCCTTTAAGCCTACAACAATGTTGTTGTTGTTCTTGGAAATTGACAATTATTTTAAATACAATTAAAATTCATTATTACATAACCATTGAATTTGTATAGGCTATATTAATCCATTAAATCAGAGTCGGCTCTTCAGATATGCGAGCCAGCTCCCAACGTTCACCTACAAGAACGTTCTTAGAGCTGGCTCATTCGCGAACGACCCATCACTAATAATTAGGTGGCACTTCCCACATGCAGGTTAACAATTAACGAGTTTTGCGGTAATATTACAAGTAGGCTACTACAAAGGTAAAAAGCGTATTCATAGATACATTTAATTCGTTTTGATTAATTGTGCTACCAAAAAGAAACTGAGGACATCCCTTCTAGCCTACAATCATAACCAAGTCGGAAAAGTGGTGGCTCTGAACCTGGCGATCTAAATGGATACTTGTGTAGACAATGGACATTTTATTGCATGTTATGATACTTCTCACCCTCCTGAATCTATTTGAACACCATGTTAAAAGTTAGTTTTCTCAGTCTAAATATTTCATTGTGTAGGGACCTGGCTGTCAGTGGAGGCTAGGTCATAGCAGAGAATGCACAATCAAGGAGAACTACCACTCTCGGGAAACTTCCGGGTTTTGAACTGGTTGCAGTTCCACACTAGTTCCATATGATGGCGCTAACGGTCGAGTGCAGAATGAATGAAGATCTATTGAGCTATACCCCTCAAAATCCACTTTTCTCAGGATACAATTCTTTGTCTAGTAATTTGAATCTTGAATTCGAGAGGGGAGGCCAAAGAAAAACCCAGCAGGGTTTTAGATTTTTTTTAAGTCGCCCTTTGTTCTACAAAGCCTTTTAAACACTGTACATTGTATGGCCAAAGACTTTCTTTTCTCTCTCGAGGCATCGACAACACAGCTGACAGGTTAGCCTCCCCCTGTCAATACACACGCTAGAAAGAGTTTTGGCTTGCTAATGTTGTTTCTAATGTTGCAAATGCTCTGACATTATGATTCCACTTCGGATGCCATCAAGCGGGATCTCTGGTCGTAGTCAGTCCATCACTAACCAATCAGCATTCATTAGCAGAATGCTAGCGTGTTATGGGCAACAACGACTCACCCTGTAAGAAATCGAAAGGACATAAATACTCGTTCATCCAATTTTCGACCTATAATCCATGTTGAACATGCACAAACTACAATAAATCTGAGATTTCTCAACGACAATCAGGTGAAAGAGACAAATTTAGCCGTTTAGCTCCATAGCCTCCCATTCATTCGCACTCGACCGCGATCACTCCCAGTGGAACTCTGGTGGAACTGCAACACAATTCGGTACAATGGGGTTTAATGGGGAGTGGCTTTCCTTTAAACAGGCTTTGGTCATCGTAGTCTCTGGTAGCCTACCCATGTAGATAGCCTAAGCATACCAATATTCAGTAGCGGCTGGTGATTTTTTTTGGGGGGGGGGCGCAGTTGGGCAGCGCGGGGGGGGTCGTTACACAGAACTTTTTTTTAACATTAAATATATATGTATTAGCTATGTTGGATGCTGTCGTCCTCTCCTACTATTTCTTCAATGCCTAACGAATTTATCTCTTGACCCTGTATGTATGCTTGAGCAGCACTGGTTGAAGCCTGAAAATATTGTAAACAATGTTTGCATATATGCAGGTAGCAACGCTAGTGCTTAATAACTATTTTGCTTGTCGGCTAGTAGGGCTCGTGAGACAGCTCACCAAAAGAACGATGGGGAAGCCACTTGTCTAGCAGATTAAGACGTGTTCGTAGGTACCTAGCGAAAAGTAGCCTCAACTTTCCTAGACTTAGCTACGATACTAATGCTGAAGGGTCGCTGATATCGCATAGCGTCGTTGCTAACGTGTGATGTTGTGACTGTGTGTGTAACACTGAATTACTCACTGAATTACTCACCAGCTAACCAGCTCCGGTTACTTAGCATACAGGTTTGAGGAGAAGCTACGGGTGTACGTCCCGTAGGCCTACAGCCCATCATCCTTTGCTAGCTATGTTGCTCTCGTAGATACGTGATCATTATATGGGATGTGAGGGAATGATAAAGGTCTTTGATTCGACGAATAAGATGTCTATATAAGTAAGAAACGATGTCATTGGCCAGGGGCGCACGAGTGTGCGCCCCGGCATCGCCCCTTTTTTCCGCCAATGAGAAGCCGTTTTTCTCAAATGTATGAAAAAAGAATGAGAGCTCCCATTGACTTCCATTTGGCCGGCGCCCCCAGGGGGGAGTGGCTTATCTCAGTGATAACGAATGGCAATATATTATATTTGGTCACATTTAAGTGGTTGTTGACAGGGACTTACGGTCTCCCACACACATTTAACGCGTTAACACAGTACATTTATTATTTAAATAGTTTGGTATATCATATTTTTGCACGTTTTTTAATTATTATTTTTACGAAAAATTCTAGGAGGGGCGGCGCCCTAGCGCCCTCTATGGACGCACCGCCACTGCCAATATTACATTTTCTGATTTAGGCCTATCGACTTCCTGAATGCAGTATGGTATTATATGTTTTTTCCCAACCATGGGACCCTTAATATTCTTTCTGTATTAACAGGTAACGATTTGATTATTTTCTAGTATTAAATAGCCTACTAATAGGCTTAATTTATTTTCCAGTAGGCTAGTAGTTTTTTTGTATTCTTGTTATTGTAACTCCTGTTTATTGGTCTACCATTTTGTCAAAATAAATATTACTTTTCACATTCAAATAATGAAAAGTAGCCTTAATACAGTTAATGCAGTTTTTATTTTTGAAGTTCTGGAAGAAATTAACCGGAAATTAAATTATTTGAGGCTGACTTCCCCCCGAACTAGGATTTACGGAGAGCCTATGTGCAGTCAAAACTCTAGTCATGGCATTTATCAAGACAAGCGGGCAATGTAAAGAAAGGTAAGTTATTAAAACTGTCAGGCTGTGTCTTCAAAACATGACGGTTCAATATTCGCCAAATGCTGTATTCAATAGCCTACACATCCGTGCATTTGACAACCAAGCCTGTTTCCGCATGCAGAGATCGGACATTTCTTGTCATATTTCTCCGTGTTCTTGCTCGGTCAGTTTATTGGGAACCATAAGACAATTCAACGATGTAGGCGGATGTCTTGTATTTAGCCAAGTATTTTTTTTAAATTTAATAATTTTCCGATTTAAATTGTAGTGTAGTGTTTCGCCCCCGGTGTAGCCTACATTTCGACACTGACAGAGACTCATCCACAGGATTTGTTTTAATCCACGCGCCACACCCGCGGAGACTAGAAGACATTACAGTTAAAGTTCCTGTAACGTGGAATTGAAAATTAGTTTTAATTTCATCACACCACCGAAGAATGTTGTTTACTACATATCCAAATTCCCCTCTAATATATTACATTTAGCAACAACAGCAACACTAGCTAAATCAATTGCAGTTATCAGAACAGCCATACCTGCAGTCTCTGAGTGTTTTTTACTTTCTTTGCATCGTACCAGCTAAGTAACAGAATGCAACTGTCTGTGATCTGACATCAGTCGCTGTGACGTAGATTGGTCGGGTTTTGGCTGCCTTTACTAAACCTGAGCTGAAAACGGAAGAGAAACGGTTCAACGGTCTAGCTCCACAACAAAGTTTTTCGCCCATTGCACATGCTTTCAGGAACTCATTTCACACGTATATAATGTACTGAGAAGCAAATCATGGAATTTGCTTTTCAGGATCTTTAAGTGCCATACCTTGCTGCAAACAAGTGGCAGACTCAGGCTATCTGAGGGGTATATATTTTTTTAAAGGGCACCAGCTGCATGTGTGGTATACAAACTTCCCTTGCTTAACTCAACTATGTACAGTTGAGGAACATAGGTTTGATATCAGCTTAGGCATGGGCGTCAGCAGCAGTTTGAAAGTGGGGGGGACACATTTTGGCGGGGTTCAGAATCTAAAAAAAGATGTAGATGCAATTTCCCGCATTCTGGTGCATTTAAATTGGCTATTCATTCCATTTCATTATTAATTTTCATAATTTCACTGTAAATTTAAGGCATGCTAGATTATGCCTTTGCAATAGTTGTTATACTGAGGGAGTGGACATTTAAAGACTGAAAACTAAACTTCCCAATAAGCAATGGGACATCTTCCTTAACTGCCTGTCACCTTTCAGCACTCACCTCGGCAACAGAGCTGTCTCCACTGCCCCTCCACAGGGGCGGTTCTAGCTCATTGGAGGCCCTGGGCAAAGAACAATTTTGAGGCCCCACACACACTTAATGAGCCATGTTACGTGAAATTTACATTTATTGTGAATAGAAACAACTGAACAATGATTTACTTCATAATGATTAACTTTACAGCAAAACAGCTGGCTTTAACATATATTTTGATTGTGTGTGTGTGTATGAGAGAGAGAGAGAGAAGAGAGAGGGAGAGAGAGAAAGTGAGTAAATTAGTGTGTTTGAACGTGAGACGTGTGTGTGAGTGTCTGTACACATGTGTTTCAGTCTTGTGGGGTTGGGTGAAAAGAGTGGGCCAAGGTGGGGATGAAGTTGGAGGGCAAAGGAGGAAGCTCCCCATTCTTCACTCTGTAGTCTGTACAGGAGGCAAGCAAATACCTGAAAAAGACAAAAGAGAGAAGGAGCATTTGAGTTAGCATTCAGTATAGCATTTTAATGAAAATGGCATGCATTGAAAGGAGTTATAACTGACACTTACTGTGTGTGAGTGTTGAGTGCAGGATTAAATCCTGATTCTTCGTGCTTTAGCATTGGCAAATGCAGTGATGACATCTTCCATGTCTAGCTTTGTTTCTCCTCACATCTTGCTCAATGGATATTACTGCCAGGTCTGACAGTCGCTCCTGAGCCATAGTAGACCTCAGATATGTCTTGATTAGTTTCAAGGCAGAAAAACTCCTTTCCCCAGAAGCAACAGTGACAGGCAGTGTGAGAAGTAGTCGGAGTGCAATGCTTAGGTTGGCGTAACAATCCAGTAAGTTCTCCTTGTAGATATAACCAAGCATTTCTGAAGGGGAGGAGATGCAGTTTGGAAAGGCTTTAACTGCAGCCCTTATCTCCAGTTCCAAATCAGCACCATCAACATCCTCTGTTTCCACCTCCATCTTCTGGCAGCTAATGCCCAGTGTTCTGTCATGCACTGCTTTTTTCATGTTCTCCACTGAATACAGAAACCCATAAAGACCGAAAAATGTCTCTGTCTGAGCAAATCGATTCCTGATGCTACTAAGGGCTGTATCAATGAGAGGTAAAAAGAACTCCCTGTTGAAACGCTCTTCAGGGGTGAACTTTGTCTCTTCTCTTCCTTCATACAGGCATCTTCGACTAGTGGTTCGCTGTCTCTGTTCAGGGAGTGTCATCTCAACTTTGAGTTCCTCTGCCATCTCCCTGGCATCTGTCTGCGCTGATTTAAGCCCCTTTTCTCTGTACTCTTGCAGACTTTCTCCAAGTCCATCTGTCTCTCTTTTCAGGGTCTCTATTGAGATGTTTGGACTCTGAAAGAGTTTGCTGATGTGGTTTACTTGGTACAGAATGTTATACCAAACGATAACACTTACAAGAAAACTCCAGGTCTGCATTTCTTTCAAAAGTGCTTCACACTTGGACACAGTCTCCGCATCTGTAGGTCTTTTGGCCATGGCATGGTCAACGAGTGCCTCCAAGGCTTCCACAAACTGAGGCATTTGGTACCGGAGAGCTTTCACACTGTCCACTCTGCACTCCCATCTGGTTGAAGACAGACTTTTGACAGTCATCTGTACATGTTCCAGCATGATCTTCCACCGTTGCACAGAGGAGCTGAACAAGTTGTACAATCTCTGGAGGACACCAAAGAAGTTCGCAGACTGTCTAGATGACTGTGCCGCATCACAGATAACCAGATTTAAACTGTGACTCCCACATGGCACATACAGGGCCTTCTTGTTTGTGTCTAGCACTCTCCTCTGTACACCCTGGTGCTTACCCTGCATGTTGCTTCCATTGTCGTATGCCTGCCCACGACAGTCAGAGATGTTGAGATCCAATTTGGTCAGTTGGTCCATGAAGGTTTCATACAGTCCTTTCCCAGTTGTGTCATGGACGTCAACAAATCCAAGAAAATGCTCCTCCATGGAAATGCCCACATTTTCTACACAGTTTACAATGCGCATTACAATGGATAGCTGTTCAGTATGGCTGTTGTCTGGTGTACAGTCCATTATGACAGCAAAGTACTTCGCTCTCTTTATCAGAGATACAACAGCATCTGTGGTCTTTTGCGCTATTACAGATATGATCTCATTTTGTATCTTTTTGCTGAGGTATTGATCTTTGCATTCCTGGCTTTGGATTCTCCTCAAGTGTTCATTCATTACTGGGTCGAATTGGGCCATTAATTCAACCTGACCCAGGAAGTTCCCATTTCTGGGTTGGTACAGGTGTTCAGTGTGTCCTCGAAATGCTAAATTTCGTTCAGCCAAATGGCATACAATGGCAAAGAGTCTCCTCAGCACCATTTTCCAGTGGGCAATTTCTTTATTCATCAACTCTTGGTTCACGGAGTCAATTGTGGTGTTAAGTTTCAATCTTGCCACTAGTTGGCGCCAATTTTCCATATTATCGACGTGCTCCCTGCTGCGCTCATGACTTCTGAGATGTTCTCCGATATGTTTCCATGCACTAAACCCAGTGGTGTTGAGTGCGACTTTGTTTTTTCCGAAGATGCGACATGCAAAACAATAAACTGCATCTGCGCTGGTTGAGTAGACTAGCCACTTCCTTGTGATTTGTTCCCCGTTTTTCATTTTCATTTCAAAGTTTTCAATCGTGAATCTCCTTGGCGGGTTATCAATGTTTTGGGGGTAATTAAAGTTCCGAATTTGTACTGGTCCTGTTCTAACAATTTCAATTCTCTCACTATCTGTTATTATGTCACGCCATAATGCTGGGTCTTCACTGATCACTGTGTCATTGGGGTTATTCACGTTGCTGACATCATTCAGCTGTGCTTGTGTTTGAGCAGGGATGATGACCATGGCAGTATCATGTGCCTCCTCAGTGCAGGTGTCAGCTTCAGGGATATGGGCAGATGTGGTAGGCCTACATGATGATGGCTCATCGTTTTTAGAAGCAAGGCAGGCAGGGCTAGTTGGTCTTGAAGTGGCTGTGGCTGTTTGTTTGCTGCTGCTAGCAATAGCTGAACTTGGCCCAGCAGCAATTGAAACGTCTTCATCTTCCACGGGTGCATTATTTGATTTGAAAAACTGCGTTAGTTTAGGTATTTTCTTCCTTAACTTCTCCTCCTCCCTTTTCTTATTTCTTTTTTCACTGCCACTTTGAAATCGTTTCATGTTTCGGCCATATGACGTTTCTGTCGGGAAAATGTGTTGTGTCTGACGGGAGAATTTGTTGTGTGGTGGAGCGCGAGCGCGTATGATCGCGTAAATTCCCATTCTCCCGAGAGAAACGTCATATGACCTGAATTATGTTCCATGATCGATTAAAGATAAACATTTATCTATAAAGAATAAATACGTGAATTGTCGTTTGTTAGCAAGTGATTTATTTTAATTATTAGTACATAGCCTACGACGAGGCCCCCCTGGTGGCCGAGGCCCTGGGCAACTGCCCGACTTGCCCAATGGGACGGACCGCCCCTGCCCCTCCATGCTGCCCCTGCCTCAGACTCACTCTCAATCTCAACCACCTATATCAGGAGACATGGTGATGCATTGAGCACTTTTTCATATTGATAATGGCCTTAAAACAGTCCAGAAATTGGCATTACACATCAATGCATAACAAATGTAATGTCTCATGTTATTGGACCAACTCTCATTAGAAGTTTTGGTCACCTTAATGAAACCCAAAGTTTTTGTTTGTGTCTGATTTTTAGAAATGTAACTTTGGTCGGGCCATGTAGCAAGGACTAACCTACTCTTTGCAGAAAAAAACTACCTGTCACCTTTTGGCACTCACCTCAGCAACAGAGCTGTCTCCACTGCCCCTGCATGCTGCCCCTGCCTCTGACTCACTCTCAATCTCAACCACCTATATCAGGAGACATGGAGATGCCTTGCGCATTCTTTTATATTGATAATTGAAATAAGCTTAATGTAGATTGTATGAAGATATTATATGAAGATTTCTGAAATGTAAATCATGTTATCAGCATATCAAATTCACAATTGGTATAGGTTTAGTAGCCTAATAATTAGGTAGGCTAAAGCATGACTGGACAGTTCAGAAATGGTCAAATGTGTGTTCAAACCTGGAGTCTTTTCCACAGATCACATCCTTAGGATGTGAAAATACATGGTTTAAGTAAACTTACCTACATGGCACAGATTAAGAAATCAACAACTTTACCCAATACAAAAACTAATAAAAGCATTTTCTTTTAATCTTCGCAATGTCCCCCACATTACTGTCTGAGACAGCCCGACAGTAAAAGAAAATGCTTCACTTTGTTTTTGTATGCGGCAAATTTGTCGCAATACGAAGGTGGGTCACAATGACTGATGGGTCACAATGACCTGAAGATAACACAAGGGTTAATTTACCATAGGGGCATCCAAGAGGGCACTTTTGTTAGCTAGGGACCAGGCACGCGCGTAGGGTGTGAGCCCATGCAATGATTTCCATTACATAATCATGCTTGTTTTTTTTATGCAGTGCTGCCTGAGTGCCTGAAGATCAGTATTAATGCAGTATTTATGACGTATTTATTTTCCCCCTTGTCCCTTACACATAGAGATTTCTCCAGAATCTCTGAATGATTGTATTATGTACTGTAGATGATGATGTATTCAAAGTCTTCCAAATTTTACATTGAGGAACATTATTCTGAAATGGTTCCACAATATGAGCAGTTTTTCGCAGATTGTTAACCTCTGCTCATCTTTACTTCTGAGAGACTCTGCCTCTCTAATATACTCTTTTTATACCCAATCATGTTACTGACCTGTTTGCAGTTAACATTTTGCCTGGTGGCGAAATGTTCCTCCAGCTGTTTAATTATTAACACTTATTTTTACCAGCCCTTTATCGCCCCTGTCCCAACTTTTTTGAGAGGTGTTGGGGCAATCAAATTCCAAATGACTGTATTTTGTCCTTAACATTTTAAATTGACTAAGTTTAAATATTTGAAACCTTTTCAATTATACTTTGTGAATGCCATGAGTTTGAGATTTGCAAATCATTAAATTCTGTTTTATTTACATTTGACACATTTTACATTCCAACTTTTTTGGAGTTGGTGTTGTTCAATACATTTGGGACTTTACACCATAGACTGTCTATATAGATGGACGGCATGACAGATATATATATTATATACATTTTACCTAATAAACGCATAGAGTAGGGTTTGCTTCTCTGCTAGGCTACCTTGCTAGGATACCTGCCATGTATCTCACTGCCTTGCGGGGCCTGTCACGTGACTTCCATTGAAAACATCTACCGCCCCCCCTTGAAAAAAAATCCTAGGGGAAACACTGCTTTGCTTCTTGATAATCTTCATAAAGAAACCTGCCTAAGCAGCCACAATTTTCCATGGAAGAGGCCTGCATCGGTTGCTGCCCTTACTCTCAAGATGGGCCAGAATGGGCCTCTCTCAGTTCCCAGAGCTCTCTGAAATCTCTGAACACCTGGGAGCCAGCACAGCTCCTACCTCTCCTTCCTGCCAGAGTAAATCTCCCTTGGTGGGGCCAGGTCTCACAACCATCAGTCACCTGGTGTCCCACAGGGGTCTGTCCTCGGTTCTATCCTTTTAATTCTCTATATGCTCTCCCTTATAGTGGTGTCTCCTTCCACTATTATGCTGATGACACTCAGCTCTATATAAATTAGAGGTGGGCATAGATATAAAAAAAAATCTAGATTAATCTCACTCATTTTGAAATTAATTGTTTAAACATATTTCTATCATTGGATCATTGTATGTGGAATGTTTAGTTCCACTTTAGGGATCGGAATTAATTGATATCATGTCAATAGACTATAGCCTGGCTCTGCCCACCTTCCGCTCAATTTTGATTTTGCTTCTGTACTAGGTCTGGGCTTTCGGTACGCATTTCAGATCTTGGAAATTGATTTTCTACTTGGGCCAATCAGCGAACAGAGGGAGTGGCTGAGAACGATAACGTTGATGTTGTGCGCTAGTTTGTGTTGTAGTTCCGTAATGGCGGCGGAGAAAGATGCGAGCGAAGCCATTCGGTCCGTTGTGGCAACACTGCAGGATATCCAGAAACTAAAGCCGGAGCAAGAACAAGTGTTGCTGAGTTTTCTTGGTGGCAATGATGTTGTGGCCCTTCTCCCCACGGGGTTCAGGAAAGGTTTGATTTTCCAGCTATGGCAGCTAGCTCCGTTACAGTAGTGGTGAAGGAGTTGGCTAAGGCGAACGCTAGCTATTGATTATGACAGATCAGAGTGGCTTTGGGCAGATCCAATAGTTTTAAACTTCAACAGAGTACCCGCCAACAAGGAAGTCAACGTTTGTCAATGGAGCGTAGCCAGACTCTCTGTACGAATGAAATGTACGAGAGTCTGGTTAGGACCAGGCTAAATAGACTATACTATTTGTTTAATAATAATAGGTAACGTACTAGTCTTTATGCTGTGTCAGGAGCATGATGGTAATTGTTTACGTTTTGTGTTGTTTCAGCACCACTCTCATTTCACTGTCATGTAGCTAACTCTGCTAGCAATAAATCAGCAAAAAGAAAGCCGTTTGAAGAGTTGTGTTCAGACACACCGGGAGCGAACACAACGCACGATCCAGCTGCACATATACACCCTATCTTAGTTCCTCACCTACACTTATTGGGTGTGCGCTTTGCCTTCGGCAGAAGCGCCAACCTTTGTTATCTCACATATACCTTATTATTATTTTTGCCCCCCTAAGGCTCGGTCAATATTTGGACTACATAGAAAACGTAAATGTCAAAAAGTTTCGTCTTGGTCTCCATTGAGTTTCTTCTATCAGAATTTACGTTCCGTTGCACAGTTTAGGACCATACAATGTTTTTGTGGCATAAAGTTAATTTTGTCGGCAAAGGGTACTCAGTTCTAGCCTACGTCACTGCGTCAGAACACTCTAGCAACAAGGCATGGATACATAGTGATAGAGACGTTCTAGCAGGCAAATTGGAGTTAAGATTATGAGTGAAAAATCCCACCCCAAAAAATCCCAACCGTTGGGTTTTGTTGAGAAAGCTATTTCGAGTGGAACTGAAATCGCAGATTTTTTTGTTGATTTAGGTTGTGAAAGTCTTTGCAATTTGAGCGAATGCGGGTCGCCCGTGAGACCGCCTAGTCTTAGGAGGCAGCCATGCTAGAAAGCGTCAGTATTTTTCGTAATTTGATAGTTCGGTCAATTCTAAACCAAAAAACAGAAGGAGGGCAATGTTATGACGATATGACTATTGTGAAGACAGCCAGGTGGTGGATACAAAAATATGCCACAGCCAGCGGGTCAGCATATTTTTGTGATTTGTGTGAAACTTGGAATTTGAGTGAGACCGCATCTTGTTTTGACGTTAGCCTCAGAGTCAGACTCGGTCACGCTGGCACTGGCAGTGTGTAGTACTGTCCTCATTTCCGGCGCTTTCAAACAATCAGCAGCCAGCTTGCCTCTAGCAAACTTCTTTTGAATTAGCCATTTCCCCCTAAATGAATGTCTAATTTATTTACGTTTTGGGGGCCATATTTTCAGTTAGCAGACGGCACTGTTTGAATCGCGATTCCATCTGAAATATTGCCAGTGACAACGTTGTTACAGTAGCTTGTTTCAAAGGGGGTTCTTTTGTTTCAAAGAAATTATGCAATATGAGTAGGCTAAATGCTTGAAAATATCACTAGAATGGAAACATTTAAGGGAACGGACCCACCTGCATCCAAGTAAGCAGACACTACAATTTCCCAGAAATTGTACGCTCTCTAGTATTGAAAAGTATAATTTGATCAGGCATCCATTAGGCTACTGCAGGCTTGGTAAGCGGTGGCGTGCAATTCGGCAAGGTATACATCCGTGCTAAAATATCAAGGTGAAAGTCATCATAGCTTGCGTAGTATAGACCCAGCTCCCACCCCACCTTTGAGAATAGATTAAAAGCGATATTTTTGTTATCGCCCGTTAAGGGTCTTGCGTTAACGCCGATAACGGCCCACCACTAATATAAATACAAACCCTCTCCCTCAGCCTACACAACCTGTCTTGAAGAGATAAGGGCCTGAATAAGACTTAACTTACTTGTACTTATGGCTGCCCAACATATCCTGCACTCACCCATAACTCATCTCACCTTTGATGGAGAAGTTGTCCCTCTCCACCTCAGCTTCTAACCTTGGTGAAATACTGGACCCCTATTCACATACAACTACCATGCAAACACCTGTGCAAAACCTCCTACCATATAAAACATTTCCAACTTTCTGTCACTGCCAGATGTTCGCCGTTCTAAATATTAATGTTTTTTTATTTTATGATTATTGTGTTTTTGTTCAAAGGACTTTCAGTTTCATATCTTAAATTTGTATTTTTATCAATTTTATTTCTCAGAACTTTCATATATTATGATGTTTGTTTGTTCTGGTGTGACAATAAAACAAACAAGTACATTTTTTACCTGCATTATCATATTATTTCAGTGAGGAAATAATAACAGGAGTCAGATGGCTGAGATGTTAAGGAATCGGGCTATTAATCAGAAAGCTTCTGGTTCGATTCCTGTTCGTGTCAAATGACATTGTGTCCTTGGGCAAGGTACTTCACCCTACTTGCCTTATCCCACCCTACCACCATAACTAACCAATTTTCTGTGGGAAACCCTGTGATCAATTTAACCTAAATGCATATTAAGCTGCACATTACATCTTGTGGGTTGTGCAAAATATACCTTTATGCATGTTGCATTTGAGATCCTGTTGTAGAAATGTCTTCTTAAGACATGAATTTGGACCCAGGAATGTTCGTTACTGTATCTGAAGTAGGCTCAGCGATCAACATGCTCCCTAATGGGAAGTCATGTGACTCTGACGGCCTGTCAGCTGAGCACCTGAAGCATGCGGGACCTCGGCTAACCATTTTTCTTGCCCTGTTATTCTCAGCCATGCTGAGACATGGCCATGTCCCCCCTGTTCTACTGAAGGTCATCCTTATTCCGATAATCAAAAAGCAAAACTTGAATCCCTCCATTAGAAATAATTACCGTCCCATTGCCATTTCCAGCCCGATCATTAAATTGTTTGAATCCCTTTTGCTTACCCGCCTGGAGAAGCACCTGGCTTCTCCTGCAAATCAGTTTGGGTTTAAGGCACACCATGGAACATACATGTGTATTTTCGCTCTCAAAGAAATTATCTCTTATTTCAAACACCGAGGTTCGCCTGTCTTCGCCTGTTTTCTCGACGCTTCTAAAGCGTTTGACAGGGTCAACCACTATACCCTGTTTAAAAAACAGATCGACAGAAACGTACCTGTATACTTAGTACGCATCATTGTATATTGGTTTTGCATGTTAACCTTTAGGGTGCGCTGGGGGTCCACCGTTTGTGACTATTTTAGCTGCAGCAACGGTGTCCCTCAGGGGAGTATATTGTCTCCATTATTGTTTAATGTATACGTCTCTGACCTTAGTGATAAGTTAAACGCTGCTAATGCTGGCTGTTTTATTGGGAATTCTGCTGTGAATCATCTCTTCTACGCAGATGACTTGTGTTTAATTTGCCCCTCAGCGAAAGCTGTACAGAAGCTGATTAATGTTTGCGAGGCCTATGGTACCGATAGTGATATGATCTTTTGCGCCAAGAAAACAAATTGTATGTATTTTCCATGCAATCGACGTGCTCTGAACGGAATGCCTCCCTCAGTGAAGCTGTACGGAAAATATTTGCCGTACGTTTCTTCAGTCACTTACCTCGGTTTCCAAATTACTCCCGACCTCTCTGACGATGAGTCCATTCGTAAACAAACTCGGCATATGTACAGCAAAGCTAATTCTCTTATTCGCTAATTTGGTCACTGTACATCTGCGGTAAAACGCATTCTCTTCATAGCACACTGTAGTGCGATGTATTGCGCACAGCTGTGGTCCAGTTACAGATCCGGAACCATGCATAGGTTACGATTTGCCTACCATGACGGCCTCAAAATCCTACTAGGTGCGTTCGACATGACCTCGCTTCATGCAGCGCTGCAGCCGGCTGCAGGCGGCTGACTTGAAACAGTGAATTCTGGTTAGACTTTTTGTCCGACTTGAGACGGCGCCGAGGCTAGGTCACTGTGACGTAGCCATCAAGGTACCGTGAGATAGATTCGAGAACTGCCGACTGTGTAGCCGAGCGCATTTTCTCAAAAGCAACTGCACGGCTTCAAATGACGACACGGCTATTTCATGATTGGCCAGACTCACACACGACAACTTTGACGCTTGTTTTGTAATTATTCTGACACCTTCAGTTTCGCCAATGCTCAAATCCGGACCAAACTATTTGATTGAATAAAACATTTGTTGAAGGGTTTTGGGCCACCTATTCTACTAACGGAAAGACTAAGTTTAATTATAAATAAAGTAACGTAAGCAAACAGCGCTTGACCGGCCATGACTGACATCAACGTAGCAAACCACGAGAAGCTGGAATGTCCAACTTCACAGGGCCGTTTTCAACTCCTCCCCGACTGCAAGCGGCTACTCTCGCCGGTCGTTTCATGCAGCCGCAGTCCATGTCGAACGCACCTACTGTCTCAGCCGAGAAGTACGAGTAACAGCTAACTATTCGTGCAGTCGCGGGTGGATACATTCGACGCCAGGTACCGGAAGCTGTTGTATTCATTTAGCTCCCGGTTGTTAGGATCTGAAAATGTTATTATAAAACTATTGCTCCGCTCGGAGGCATTCTCGTCCAGCCTGTTCTGGATACATTATTGTAGATTGACCCACCCACCGTAAGGGGGCCTTCTTGCGGCAGTCTCTTTCTTTATATATTCTGTACATAGCTCAATGTCTTTATTTTTTTTAGATGTCTTTGTGTTATGTCGCGTTTCTGTTTTTATATGGACCACTGTGTCTTAAATAAACAAATAATTAACATATATTGCACGTGCGAGAGGACCATGCAACAATAGCATTATATTATCACAATGACCCGAAGGTTCACAACGGCCCATCATTCTGCTGCGACAATTTTACCCAATACAAAAACAAATAATTTTCTTTTAACATTTGCGCTGTGTGGGGTGTGAGACAGCCCGACGGTTAAAAGAAGATGCTTCACTTTATTTTTGTATGAGGTAAAGTTGTCACAACACGTTGGGGGGGTCACAATGACTGAAGGGTCACAATGACCCGAAGATAACACAAGGACTAGTTAACATTAGGTGCGTTCGACATGGACTGCAGCTGCATGAAACGACTGGCGAGAGTAGCCGCTTGCAGTCGGGGAGGAGTTGAAAACGGCTCTGTGAAGTTGGACATTCCAGCTTCTCGTGGTTTGCTGCGTTGATGTCAGTCATGGCCGATCAAGCGCTGTTTGCTTACGTTACTTTATTTATAATTAAATTGAGTCTTTCCGTTAGTAGAAGAGGTTGCCCAAAACCCTTTCTTCAACAAATGTTTTATTCAATCAAATTGTTTGGTCCGGATTTGAGCATTGGCGAAACTGAAGGTGTCCGAATAATTACAAAACAAGCGTCAAAGTTGTCGTGTGTGAGTCTGGCCAATCATGAAATAGCTGTGTCGTCATTTGAAGCCGTGCAGTTGCTCTTGAGAAAATTCGCTCGGCTACACAGCCGGCAGTTTTCGAATCGATCTCACGGTACTTTGATGGCTACGTCACAGTGACCTAGCCTCGGCGCCGTCTCAAGTCGGACAAAAAGTCTAACCAGAATTCACTGTTTCAAGTCAGCCGCCTGCAGCCAGCTGCAGCGCTGCATGAAGCGAGGTCATGTCGAACACACCTATTGACTAGACGGGTATGGCTGATGTTTGTTTATAGCGTAGAGGATCTCCGTGCAGTTGCGCGAACCATTTCACCAAGGACGGTTTTGAAAACCTGGGACAATGTTAAGCAGGATTTGCTATGAAGCTGTTGCTGAAAAGAGGTGCGTTCCGATCTTAGTTATGTTCATCACAACCGAAAGCTGTAGTATGATTTTGTCAGCGGCTTACCAAATCCTTCTTTAAATTGTCCAAGGTTTTCATTCAAAATTGTCCTTGGTGAAATGGTTCGAGCAAAGAACGTCTTAAACAAGCTTTGGTACACATTTAAGTCTAATAAAGATGCCCAGCGTCAACTGTGCAGTTAGTGGCTGCCATAACAACTGGAGAAAATGAAATCAGACCCTGTCTTTTGATTGTTTTGACCATGAAAAGAAGAGGTCCGAGTGCATCTAAATGTAGGCTAATGTAAAGCTTTTGAAACAACGCAGCAAGCAAATTAGTTAATAGATGCGTCTTTCTTTTTTTCCGATGAATAAAGCTTCTACCAAAGACCCTCGATGGAAAAAGTTGTTACTATTTATTATTACAGCACAATTTGTGTAAGTTGTCACTCATACATTTGCAGTTTATGGCTAATAGCAAGCTTAAGCTTTCAAACAAGGTACAGCAAATATGCCCTGCAGTGAAATCGTTAGAACATCTTATGTTTGCGGCTACAGTAATGTAACGCCTACTTATAGGCTACTATAAGTTATAGCAGCAAAGCAGAGCAGCGATCTGACCGGCAAACGAATTATATAAACACTTAAAATAGTTTTCAAGCCATCCAGTGAAAGGGTGTATTGGTGACTTGTTGTAGCACACGAACATAGCACAACTGGCACAAATCCACCAACCTTATATCATGTTTTTAGCAGCGGGACTTTTCGGCAGTTCTCCATTGAATTGAATGATATCTCCGGCAAACAGGAAGTTCGAATACAACGGAAGTAAAAAAGGTGGGCGAGGCGGAATAAGGTGAATACAGCCTGGAACACCCATCCAACATCCATTTTCAGCATCCAATATGCTAGAAAAATGTTCATTTTTGTAATTCTGTGGAAGTACACAGAGCAGCACGCAGGACATTTTGGGGCGTAACCAAGGTACAGACTAGAGCCAAAAAATTTGGAGCCCCGTTGTGACTTCACAGCGGGGGATTTTGCAAAACCTACCGTTTTACAGCTACATTTTTTAATTGTGAGATTTGCATAGGAAAGAGGTGTCAATGGACTTTGAGGTTCACTGTATGTCCATTTTACCCACTGAACTGTCTGTATTCAACTGTGACGATGTAAAATCAGTTTTGCAATCAATTGCCCCTTTCAAGCTTAGAACTTCCATGGTTCACACACCAGCGACAACAAATAAATAAGACAATTTATAAACAAATATTTTTTTAAACATGTTTACAGTGTTTGGTAACTGTTTGATTACTATTGTATGTTTGACCAATACACTATTTAGTTTCTACTGCTACATTTTATTTATTTTAATATGCCCTACGTTTGATTACATTCTATTTTCACATTTTGAATGCACAATTGTTTTTTAAATAAGAATTCAGAACATTACATCTGTTATTTTGTCTTGGTTAGGAAAGTCTGGTGCCTTTAGGTATAAAAGGTGGGAGGTATACAGTTTATTATTAATTCAACAACGGTATCGGATCGGTATCGGGTATCGACAGATACACAAAGCCCAGGCACCGGTATTGGGACTGAAAAAGTCGGATCGGTGCATCCCTATCTGAAACATGGTATCTTAATCACTTTTGTTATGTCTTATGTCACTAAATTTCTGGTCTCTCCCTTAGGTTTTCTCTCCTGTTACTGGATCTAGAGGAGTATTATTTTGAACAGCACATAGCATACCATGTGACAAGTACTTCTAATACCAAAAGGTAATGTTGATGATTGAAATGGTTAATAATATTGGCACTGTCCATGCTTTCAAAAGTTTTCAGTTATCATTTAGGGCTAGTTGTTCAAAAAATCTAATCTGGATGAGAATCATCTGGATTTTGAAATCCCATGTTTTGCTATCCAGGATCAGGTAATCCATTTTACATTTGTACTGGTTTTTCAAAGCAACATTGGATTGGATTACCCTGATCCAGATACAAACTTTTTAAGATTACCAAATCTTGTGCCAACACTGCCGAATATCCAGAAGCCGGAGCAAGAACAATCCTTGCTGAGTTTTGTTGGTGGCCACTGTCAGTGATGTTGTGGCCCTCCTCCCCACGGGATCGCCAAAAATTTGATATTCCAGCTCGCTACGTTAGTCTCTCCTTTTAGGAGGCGGATCTCAAGTCTGGCTTTGGTTTTCTGAAGTTGGGAAAGAGTGATTTGTTCCTCTGCCAGATTAATCTGTACTTCTGCTCTTACATATAAATAAATGTATATGAGCCGAAATCCGATCACTTCTGAACAATTGGCCCTTAGAGTTTATACGGACTCTGAATTCATACAAAAACTTGTCCTGTAATTACACACTACATTTTATTTGCATTACTGTTTCATTAAAATTCAACATGTGATTTGCTTTTGCCAGCTACGCCACCAAAAGGCTAGCAATAATATGATGCAGGTGGGTGGTATTTGTACTGAGCAGGAAGTTTAACCAATTTAACTCAGTTACACAAATTGCAGTTAGCCTTCCTAAAACCATAGTGAACAGTTTTACAATCAGTCCATTATTTAACTTTCTACTAATAAATAATAATGCATTTAGTGTAGGTCACACACAAAAAAGCCTAGGTTTTTGTGATTCTAGAACTAAGGGTTTATTCCCACAGTGGTGAACATTATACTATTGATTAATGCCAAAAATAAGTTGTGATATTTTTCTCCTTTTCCAGAAAAATACGAGGGTCATTCAAAGTGTGCTCCAAATCGGTCATTTTTGAACCTGAAGATGTTGTGGAGCCAATTTTAAAGGTATCTCTAGACAAATAATCAATGTATTTTTCTTCATTGTTACTCCCTTGTAAAACCCTTTTGAGTAACATCAACTTAATATTCATCCACTACATTAGTCCTCGGTAGGTAGATTTGTCCTTTTGGAATTTTAACATACTTTGAGGGGCCAGACACAATTGTCAGACAAAAAACGACAGTACTAGCAAAACAGAGCACCTCAGCATAATCACCAACCTGTACACAACTTATCATCAAAGTGTTCTACATATAAGGTGCGGCATCATCACACTCACAATTCAGTTATTTTGTTCAGCAACTTGTAACATGGGAAATGACCAATTTCTGGGGAAATTGTGGGGTGTGCTTTTTCGTACGCCCTTCGAATGGTTAGCTCCTGCGATTCCCACACAGCAGAAGTGTAGTAGTTAGCTAGCTCAACAATTTACCGGGGCTAGGTCTCAATCTAGGAGCAAAACGGTGCACAGCTGCCAGCTCTATGTATACGCAGGTAGCAACGCTAGTGCTAAATAAGTATTTTGCTGCTCGGCTCCATGACGCCAGAAAAGTAGGGCTTGTGAGTCTGCTCACCAAAAGAAAAGAAAAAATAAAGAATGAAGGGTAACCCACTTGTCTAGTAGATTAAGACATGTTCGTAGGTAGCTAGCGAAAAGTAGCCTCAACTTTCCTAGACTTTTAGCTACGATACTATTGCTGAGGGCTCGCTGATATCGCTGTCTTCTCTGTCTTACTAGAACTGTGTCGTTGCTAATGTGTGCTGGCGTTAGGGTTAGGGTTAGACTAGCACTGAGTGGTGCACCCAAGGCACTTTTTGCCACAAAAACGTTGTAACCTCCTAAACCGTGCAACGGTTAAAAATACAGGCAACGCAATCGCTACCAAGACGAACCTTTTGACAGCGACGTTGTCTATGTTGTCCAAATATTGACGGATCCTTAAGGGTGGGAAAAGAAATAACAATAATAAAGAAATAAATATATGTGAGAGAACAATGGTTTGTGCTCGCCGAAGGCAAGCACACCTCAATTATGTATTGATTATTTTAGTTTGATACACTTATTTCTTTCAGATTCCACTTCGAGACTGCAAAAGCATAAAAGCTGTTGAAGGAAGTTGTCATGTTTTCAATGAGTAAGTAGCATTTTATCACCTAATTTTGCTTTTGCGCATTTATCCATACATTTATCGATATTCTTCTATTTCTTCTATATTTTATAATTAAAAGCTAGAATGGTATCACATAAGATTCGTTGATGAAATGAATTAGATCAGATCATTATCTGCCTTATTTTGTTCTTTAGGACCAAACCAACAGGCCTCTCAATCTCATGTGGACAGGTAGGCTTGTACTATATTTAATGATGCAGCACAAAATATTTGGTATTTTGCTTTTGTGTGGAATCATAGTGGGGGGGTTAAACTAAACACATTAACTGGGATTCCATGCAACATTGCTGAAAGTAGTTGGGTAGTATTACTGAGCCCACAAACAAGATGAATTGTTAGATGTAAATGTGTGTCTGTCAGGCGGACCTCTGCTGCTTGTCACTTCAGTCTGTCCCATAAAAACCAGTCTCATCTCACAATAACTTAAATTTCAGTTTGTGTTTTAATTTAAAATGTCCAACAGACAGACAAATTTAAATGTACCACTACCACATTATGCTTTTAATTGAGATTTTCTGGAAATTCTAATTTGTTTAACTAAATATCCTGTAACTCAAAATAAAACAGTATATTTACTAATAAAAGTAAAAAGCTTTATTTAGAAAATATTTGCTATGACTACCATTTACTGCTTAAATGTTTGATTTTGGAGCAAATCAATCTGCCTTGTACTCACGTAGTGAGTAGTTATGTCTGGCAATGCTTCAATGCGTGTTTAAGATTTTCGCTTAACTGGGGTACAATATTCCAGGTTAAGATGCTCTGGAATTATGGATGTGGATTTGTATATTAAACTCAATGGGAAATCAATGATTGTTGTAATGTAATCTTTTTGAATGGTAGATTCAATTGTTTAAAATAGCTCACTATAATAAATGTATCTAAATCTGGTATATTTCGACTTCAGGTTTATAGTATCAAAGCAAGCAATGTTATTGCACCTTACAAAGTTGAAAGGGTGAGTATTGCAATATATTTTTCAAAGCCTTTTCAATGTTAATTTGAGATACATTTTTACTGTCACGTGGTGAAACTATTTTATCTTTATATAGGGAAACAATACATTTTTCTTCCATCTGGAGGTAACAAGTAAAACAGAGGATGTTGTCCAAACATTACTTCAGGTATGTATCAAGTGAATATGAGCTCTCAACATTATAAATACAGAATGTATTTGTGGACATTTTATGGAGTGGCAAAATCCTAATTGGGTGTGCCACGACTTCGTTGGCACATCCTTTGTTATCTCACATATATATTATTATTATTTATTCTTGCCCCCCTAAGGCTCGGTCAATATTTGGACTACATAGAAAACGTCAATGTCAAAAGTTTCGTCTTTGTAGCGATTGAGTTGGTTGTATTGGAATTTACGTTCCGTTGCACAGTTTAGGACCATACAACGTTTTTGTGGCAAAAAGTGTCTTTGTCGGCAAAGGGTACTCTACTTCACTGCGTCAGAACACTCTAGCAACGAGGCATGGATACGACGTGTGTAACAGGCATGCAATGAACGCGATCTTGCAAGTTCAGTCAGAGGACCTGGCACTGTTCACTCCCATTACCGGGAGATCACTCCCACCGAGAGTCGAACTCGCCATCTCTGACTTCCCAAGCGCTACCAACTACGCCAAAGAAAAGCTAGCGATTCAGTGACGCGGGTGGCTCATTACATACCTGCGAGTGAGTTTCACCGATACACATCGGCTACATTCACCCCTCAAACTCACTCCGGCGGTTAGCAGGCGCTAACCTCGTGAGATCCGGGTCACGGCACCAATGTAACAGGCATGCAACGAACGCGATCTTGCAAGTTCCGTCAGAGGACCTGGCACTGTTCACTCCCATCACCGGGAGATCACTCCCACCGAGAGTCGAACTCGCCATCTCTGACTTCCCAAGCGCGAACGCTACCAACTACGCCAAAGAAAAGCTAGCGATTCAGTGACGCGGGTGGCTCATTACATACCTGCGGAGTGAGTTTCACCGATACACATCGGCTACACGTGCATAGAGACTGTTGCACAGCAAGGATGGTATCGTGCCGAGCATCTGTCAATATTTGGATTACTTAAAAAACATGTAAAAAGTTGGTAGCCCCTGACTTTTATGTATTTTTATTTACGTGGCTAACTTGCTAGCCACAGTCACTGACGCGCGTGACTACCTCTAGCAGAACATCAGTTTAGCAGCTTGTTAACTTCTGGGAGATAGCTAGGCTAACTATAGCTTTAACGCTACTGCACGGCAGCTGCAGAAACTCCACAAGCAAAGAGGCCAGGGTGATAACTATTTACTCATTTTGTGATATGAAGCACAATTGTGAAGTGTAATGTACAATATAAGCTGATATTATTGAGGAACTACATCTACTTTCGGAAACAGTAGTCTGCTATTTCACTGAAGCATTAGCATCATGACATTAGCCTATGTTGCCCGGGCAACACATACTACAGCGGTCTATGATGCATCTATTTTCAATCGTTAAAATAAACATTCCTCACACATTTTCGTTGCACGATTTATTATGACATTAGTAAACGATTTGTTGGTGAAATTATCATTACCTGTGCTTTCAAATCAGTGTAGCTTACTGCAATGCTGTAGCCTACCCTTGACACTAGTGAGTACAGTAGCTAGCTAGCTAACAATAGGTGCGTTCGACATGACCTCGCTTCATGCAGCGCTGCAGCTGGCTGCAGGCGGCTGACTTGAAACAGTGAATTCTGGTTAGACTTTTTGTCCGACTTGAGACAGCGCCGAGGCTAGGTCACTGTGACGTAGCCATCAAAGTACCGTGAGATCGATTCGAGAACTGCCGGCTGTGTAGCCGAGCGCATTTTCTCAAGAGCAACTGCACGGGTTCAAATGACGACACAGCTATTTTATGATTGGCCAGACTCGTACACGACAACTTTGACGCTTGTTTTGTAATTATTCTGACACCTTCAGTTTCGCCAATGCTCAAATCCGGACCAAACAATTTGATTGAATAAAACATTTGTTGAAGAAAGGGTTTTGGGCCACCTCTTCTACTAACGGAAAGACTAAGTTTAATTATAAATAAAGTAACGTAAGCAAACAGCGCTTGATCAGCCATGACTGACATCAACGCAGCAAACCACGAGAAGCTGGAATGTCCAACTTCACAGAGCCGTTCTCAACTCCTCCCCGACTGCAAGCGGCTACTCTCGCCGGTCGTTTCATGCAGCAGCAGTCCATGTCGAACGCACCTAACAACTCTCCACAGCTGTTTAGGAAGTCAAACGGCGACAGAAGCACTCCCCCCTACCAAAAGTATTTCAATAGGTCAAAGTATCTCACTACTAACCCGAACTTCATTGCCACAGCCTAAACTTGTCAATCTGTTCATGAAAATAATTAATTTCAGCCTAAACCGTATAACGGAACGTCACATCGAATTCAACAAGTAACGCAATCGCTACCAAGACGAACACTGTAGCTACAGTAGTTGTACAATTTACCGGGGCAGCTCCTCCACACAGGGCTATATCGCATTTTGCGTTGTTACGCATGATCGCTACCAGTGAGCTTTTTATGAATAAACGATTAACCACTAAATAAATGTCTAGCCTATTTACGTTTTGGGGGCCATATTTTCAGTTTGCAGAAGATTGTACTGTTAGCTACTGCCGATAACGTCGTTGTTAGAATAATTTACAAAGGGGGTTCTTTATTAATGAATGAATGCAATATGAGTAGGCTAAATGCCTGAAAATATCAGATCGATTTTTACACCGGTCTGCCAAATGTATTTGTTTTGATTCAACTATGAGGCTGCTCACCATCCCTCTTGCAGGGGAAATGAGAAGACAACTATTTCATTCTACACTTCACTCTTAGTATTTTGAGTTGTAAGCAGCAACAAATATGTAAGAAATATCAGTTGTAAAAATGTCATTAAAAAACTGACCCCTCTGCAAACAAACACACACCCTACAATTTCCCCAGAAATTGTACGCTCTCTAGTTTAATTTGTTATATACTGTATAGCCAAACATTCCTGATTTCCCCCAAACGGGTGATGGGCCTATCAAATTGTTATAATTTCCACAAATGTGGCAAATTATAGTATTATATATTTACATACTTTGGAACAGATAGGTCAAAACACTTAAGCTTGGTAGGTAGGCCTATATGTTGGTGTTTAATTTATGGGTTTTTAAAAGCAGAAGCCAATATCAGTATTTTTGGATAACATTTGTAGATGCAGACCCAGAATGCAGTATATATTGTTTAGGATAGAGGTTAGTTGTAGTTGTGAACAAAACTATTTGATTTCCCTTAAACTCTCATTTCATTAAAGACACAGGGGATAGTACATTAACCAGCCACCTAACCATCACATGGATGAGTACTGCCCTCCGGTGGTTTGATGTATTGACAGTAACACAGAACTTTACCATGGCAGGTAGATCATACGTTGGTCTAATATTCAATAACTTTCATATATATAATTACATGAAATGATGATTATTTAAATATCTCCAAAAGAATGATCAAGATACTAAAGTGCTTTAAAAATGAGTTTACTTCATTATCAGAATTAGTAACGGGTTTATTGCCAAGTAGGTTCTCACATACAAGCAGTGGTGGGTAGAGTACTGAAAATCTATTCTCAAGTTCTCTCTGTACACCACCTCACTTGGACCAATCATCACCTCCCATGGCTTCTCCTACCACTGCTACGCTGAAGACACGCAGCTATACCTGTCGTTCCCCCTGACCGATCCGGGGATCACAGCTAGGATTGAGGCCTGCCTCACAGACATCTCCGCCTGGATGACCAAGCACCACCTCCAGCTGAACCTCGCCAAAACAGAACTTGTCATCATCCCGGCCAAACCCTCCATCTCCCACGATCTCTCAATCACCCTGGGATCTGCGATGATGACCCCTTCATCCTCTGCCAGGAACCTTGGAGTTACCATGGATGACGAGCTCTCACAGCCCACATTGCTGCAGTCTCCCGGTCGTGTCGATTCACCCTCTACAACATCCGGAAGATCATAAGATACCTGTCCGAGCACTCCACCCAGCTGCTCGTCCAAGCACTTGTCCTCTCCAAGTTGGACTACTGCAACTCGCTGCTCGCCGGTCTCCCAGCATGCACAACCCGCCCTCTTCAGAGGATTCAGAACGCAGCGGCCCGCCTGGTCTACAATCTACCCAGACGCTCCCATGTTAGCCCGCTCCTCATCTCCCTCCACTGGCTACCCATCACGGCCCGCATCAGATTCAAGACCCTGGAACTGACTTTCCGAGCAGTGAACGGGACTGCACCCGACTACATCAAGTCTCTTCTGCAGCCTTACACCCCCACCCGCCACCTACAGTCTTCTTCAGACAACCGCCTGGTGGTCCCACCGCTCAAGACCGCCCGGTCCCAACACAAGCTCTTCTCCTGTCTGGTCCCCCAGTGGTGGAATCAACTCCCCACCTCCATCAGAGACACTGACTGTCTGTCCGCCTTCAAGAAAAGGCTTAAGACGCACTTGTTCCGGGAGTACAACGGATTTAGGAATGGTTTGCTGGACCCGATGTTAGTTTCCTCAAGGATCACAATGACTCTTGCTTAGAGACTTGTTGCTCTTGTTGGTTAGTGGTAACTGAATTAAATTGTTGTACTTGCTGTGAATTAATTTTGTACATTTAAAAAAATGGTTTTCTTATATAGTGCCAGATCACCCTCCCCCCCCAAAGCTGTAAAGCTAGGGGAAACATCGGAACTGGATAAAAGATTGGACGGTGTGGAGTTATCACAAACTTCCTTAGCTAAGGAGAATCGCGAGCTAAGGGATTGAGTATCATACCTAGAGAATTACACAAGAAGACAGAACATTAGAATCGTGGGGATAAAGGAAAACATAGAGGGAACAAAGACAACAGAGTTCATCGCTCTTCTACTTCTGGAGTTGTTTGGAGAGGATAACTTGTCACAGTCTGTAGATAGAGATCATCGAAGCTTAGCTCCTAAACCGCAAGAGGGCGACAAACCCCGACATTTCCTTGTGAAGCTACATCACTTCTGGACCAAAGAGCGTATTCTGCGCCTTGCGCGAAAGAAAGGTGTGCTTACCTACAATGGATCAAGAATTCATATATTCCCCAACTTCAGCCTGGACATCAACAAGCCTTACGCAGCCTTCTCCGATTGCAAGCAGATGCTCCATGCTGCACACATCAAATTTGGTATGTACTATCCAGCCACACTGCAGTTCATCCACAACAAGAAGCGGATGAAGTTTGCCGACCCCATAGAGGCACTTGTGTAGCCGATGTGTATCGGTGAAACTCACTCCTCAGGTATGTAATGAGCCACCCGCGTCACTGATTAGCTAGCTTTTCTTTGGTGTAGTTGGTAGTGATGGCGCTTGGGAAGCCAGAGGTGGCGAGTTCGACTCCCGGTGGGAGCGCTCCCGATGGAGCGATCTCCTAGTTGGTGGGAGTGAACAGTGCCAGATACCTCTGACGGAACTTGCAAGATCACGTTCGTTACATACCCGTTACATTGGTGCCGTGACCCGGATCTCACGAGGTTAGCGCCTGCTAACCGCCGGAGTGAGTTTGAGGGGTGAATGTAGCCGATGTGTATCGGTGAAACTCACTCCTCAGGTATGTAATGAGCCACCCGCGTCACTGATTAGCTAGCTTTTCTTTGGTGTAGTTGGTAGTGATGGCGCTTGGGAAGCCAGAGGTGGCGAGTTCGACTCCCGGTGGGAGCGCTCCCGATGGAGCGATCTCCTAGTTGGTGGGAGTGAACAGTGCCAGATACCTCTGACGGAACTTGCAAGATCACGTTCGTTACATACCCGTTACACTTGCATACATCAACAATCACATCTCCTCCACGCTCCACTCCGTACGAGGATAACCAAGGTGACGAGTCAACTCCAGAATGAACTATAGGCCTATCTGACCAATTGCATAAGGGGGAAAGAAGCACTAGGCCTATAGGCTACAATCTAACTATACGTTCAATGACCCATCCGCCATCAATATAGCCATACAATATATGATGGACAGTCCTTTTCCCCATACACCTTCAGTATAGTTTCATCTTGAATGAATGAATGAATGAATGAATTTTATTTCAGACAATTTACCACAAAAGTGAACAACATACATATTCAGCTCAGCCTCACATTACATATTCATACATACACAGACATCCCAAGTCTCCCGGAAGGTCCGGGAGTCTCCCGCATTTCAATAGCGGCCACCCGCAAATGGCATACAATCTCCCGGAAATCGGCATTATTGTATTTAGAGCGCGCAACAGACTCCAAAGCTAATTTCGGGTAGAGAGATGTGCATATCGCGGAGATCTGTGCATATCGCGCGTCATGATTGCGTCTCGGGGTACTGTACGTGCTGGTTGAGGAGCTAATTCAACCCTCCGAATTTTGTCGTCCCGGGGTGTGAAGAGACTACCTCCCGGATTTGAGTCACTGCAGGTTGGGATGTCTGCATAGCTTTTGAACATAAATAGAAACTGATAATATACACAAGATGTCTAATTGAATAAACTTGTAAGTATACATACCTTCAGATATGAATTAATACAATTTGTCTGAAAAGGTGTATGAGGAAGCAAAACGTATTTGTTCATACCCCTTCTCCTTCTAATTTCCCTTATAGTAGCCTTCCTGTTTGATTACTATGCTTTTATCCAAAATTCACAAGACAAAACCCCCCCCCCAAAAAAAAATATATATATATATATACATACATCCATGTAAATACATATCCATGTACCAAACTGTGTTCCACCTATATAACAACAACCCTACAGCAGGCTCTTGTGAGACGATCACACCTAAATACACATTCACACCCTTGTACATCAGCACACAGAGTACAGAGACCCTCCCCAACCCCCAGCGAGAGAAGCCAGGCACCAACAACTGCAGTCTCAGGATGCAACGACAGAGGGCCAGGAGAAGTGAAGTGGGCCAAGCACCCCCAAATGCACCACATACAGACACATAGCACACACTCACCTCCCCTCTTCATCACAGTACTTATTGAAAATCAACAGTTTGAGCCTTTTTTTTTAAACACCCTCATGCTTGGACTTTGCTTCAGCTCTTTTTGAAGTTTATTCCAGACCTTCACGCCACTGACTGAAATGCACATTCTCTTCAAGGTAGTTCGAACCCTCAAGGTTCTGAAGTTAAGATTTTCCCTATAGTCATAGCCCCCCCACTCTCTGTGAACAATTTTTGAATGAGATCTGGTAGTTGTTTATTTCTAGCTTTATACATCAACTGTGCTGTTTGAAATTCTACCAGATCTGGGAGTTTGAGGAGGCAGGACTCTATAAATAATAAGTTTGTATGGTCGTGGAATCCTGCCTTATGAACCACTCTTAGGGCTCTTTTTTGTAATGTGCATAACGGTCTCAACAAGGTCTTATAGTTGTTGCCCCAAACTTCCACACAGTAACTCAAGTAAGGCAAGATAAGTGAGCAATATAGAGTATGTAGTGCAGCATAATTTAGAAAATGTTTAGCATTGCTGAGAACAGCTACACTTCTGGATATTTTAGACTGAATGTATTTCATGTGCGGTTTCCAGCAAATCTTATGGTCTATCATCACTCCCAAAAACTTAATCACATTAACTCTCTCCACTGATACATCATCTATTTGGATTTGCAAATTAGTTTTGCTTTTGCAGTGCCCAAACAACATAAACTTAGTCTTATCCAAGTTTAATGATAATTTATTAATATCAAACCATATCTTAAGTTTACATAACTCTAAGTTGATTTCGGCAAAAGCTGCTGCAAATTATCACCTGTACAAAAAATATTGGTATCATCTGCAAACAAAACAAAATGAAGTATCTTAGAAACTTTACAGATGTCATTAATATACAGAATAAACAGTTTTGGTCCCATCTTCACAATATGTCTGAGGGCATGACCTACTTTTTACAAACATAGAGGTTCACAAAGTTTAGACTGCTTGTTAAACAGCAGGAGAGTTGCAAATGAGAGTTTGCGAAAAGATAACGTGTTTCGGGGGGGGGGATGCCATTGTCAGGCATTAGGGCTCTGTTCAAATGACAAATTTAGCCGTCTAGCTCCATAGACTCCCATTCATTTTGCACTCATTGCCTCATGCCGGCAAACACCTCCAGTGGAACTCTGGTGGAACCACAACCAAATTCGGTACAATTGGGCTTAATAGGGAGTGGACAGGCTCTCCATAGACGGCTATGGTTTAAGTCTGTCTTAATTAGCTGTCTACTTTAGTGGCTGTGTCTGTGTGTATTTACATGAAGAGGCATTCTAAATCAGAGATAATGAGTGGCAATTTAACCAAAAGGTATGCAGGTGATGTAGTAAAAAATGAATTGCCCCAGCTGCAGTGGCTGCAAGCACACTTTACAATTTCCCTTGAAATTGTACCCTCTCTAGTTCTAAATTAAGTCTAGAATAAAAATAGGTACTCACTTGAAGTATTTATAGACAAATTGTATGCACCAAAAGGTTTACATTTTGAATGGGGATGTAGACTATAGATTTTTATAGAACACTGTTTACACTGTTTGAGTGCTTTTTGTATACTCATATAACTCATATACCTTTAAAAATGCTTTATCTACAGCTGCAACGGGCATCTTGTCTGGACAAGCTTGCAGACCAAACTGCGATGGTAAGTGAGCAACAAGGCCACCTGGGAACACCAACTGTGGGATATTTGAGTTTCTTGACTAAACTGAGCTTACTCATCAATTACTGGTAAATTTTTCAATATCAATGAATATGAGATATGGTTCCAAAAAGTATTCTTAAATGTTCTTTATTTTTCTAGATCACAGCTAATTTGCAGTCAAGACTGGCAAGGACTTCATTTGACAAGAACAGGTATGCACTTCATACTAGGCAGGTACTTCAGAAGACCAACAGTATCGTAGACAGAAGCTCATACTGTGTTGACTCATCAGTGTATATTGTAAATTAATGTTTTTTGGGTTAAGGAATCCAGGGGGGACAGTCTCCATTAAAACAGGGACTGTCTTATCTCCATATGGGGTGCACAAACGCACACACGCTGGGATCTCTCCTATTAGCCATGTAGGCGGCAGTCCTGCCTCATCTCTTCTGGGAGCAGGGATGGGTAGGGAGGCTGGGGGAGACCTGTGGCATAGATGTATAAAACCATACTATCAGGACGTGATTGGAACTGAACCGATGTCAACCCAAAGATTTGACGGGCCGGACTGTTCGCAGTTGTCGGAATTGGGGGAATTTTGAGTCTTCCCCTTGAATTTTTAGCCAGTACATTTTGTGAAATGAAAGCTCCAACCCAGCGAGCAACACAACCACCAACAGGATTGCCAAACAGCCAGCAATACAACCACCAACCCAGCTGGCAACACAAAGAGCGGGCACCTGCCCCACCTTCTTTGACGACTTGGATGAGTCCTCCACACTTAAAATGAAAGGACAAAAGAGGTTCCAAAAAGCCCAGTTGCTTGGCAAACGTGGCAGATCGGCCATCTCAGGAAAGGATGAAGAATGCAGATGAAAGAAGAAGAATGCAGATGAAGATGACGCTGAAGCATGATGCACATGATCCTGATACACAGCCATCCCAACCTAAGGTACACTAAAACAACAAAATCATGGAGCCCTCCTCACGGTTCAGTTTTTGTTCTCCAGTTAATCTGTCATCCACACTATTACTAATGACGCCAACAAGTATGCAGAAAGGCTAAAGGACTCCACTTGATGTCAGGGAGTTTTTGCTTTACATTTAGTCAGTTATCATTTATTTTTGACTTACCAAATGAGCTGATCTCTGGAGAAAGGTGTGGCCCTGCAGTTTTTAGATTTCCGACTAATACAATTTGGTCATTAAAATGTAACAACCCTGAGGAAGAGGATGAGCATGACAGAAAAATAAACTCCAGCCTATGAAATACTTTTCAAGATGAAGCCCCTCTACACTGAATCACAGAATTAATGCAAGTACTCTTTCCAGCCTAATAAAGACATGTGTAGTGATGAGAGGATGGTGGCTTTCAAAGCTAGACGATCAATAAAGCAGTACAAAAGGCTAAAGCCTTCAAAATGGGGCTGTGAACTTCTTGGCTGAATCAAAATGTGGATATACCTAGAACTGAGATTTGAACTCATTTTCATGCACCCAAATATTCTTTAAAGTACAACTCTGGATGTTGACTGAATTTATTTAATGTGTATTCTCTTGGAGAGGTGCAAGCAAGAAAGTTTATTTATAGAGCACAATTCTGCTGACACACCTGCTGACACACCTGCTGACACACCTGACGGTAACGAGATGGCAGCTGGTGGAGCTGGTTGCACACAAAAAAAAGAAAGGAGATTTGTGTGTATAACACCACGGATGGCAAAGTACTTGTATAAGATGAGCTTCTTAATTTTATTGTGGTCAAAATGCGGACACTTGCTCATGATGAAATTGTTTTGGTGGTATCAAACAACTTTTCCTCTGAATGGATTGAGGAGTCCAAGCGGCTGCTGTTTGAGATGTGCCCAACCTCAACGCGCTGCGTCAAGCACAAAGATAGATAGATAGGTAAATACTTTATTGATCCCGTGAGGGAAATTCGGTTATTTTTCACAGCTCTCCTATTTAAAATATAATAATAATAATAATAATAAATACAGACAATATGTACATATAATATGAAGTTATGTTGTGTTGTGTTATGTTATGAAGTCATGTTGGCAGATGGAGCTGATAGGGCTGGCGAGGTTGAAGTGGACTGGAGGATTACCCTTCCAGAGGAGGGTAACTTGGGGCTGAAATTTGGGGGAGAGAGAGAGGGACAGACTCTTGGGTTAGGGTTAGTTACAAGTTAGGGTTAAGTTACAAGTTATGTACAGTGTAGATACGGTGTGTATGTATATTACAGCTGTATAGTGCAAAACAGTGTAGAATAATATATTCAAGTAAATGGCAGCTGGTACAAAGGCGGGGTTGAAGTGGGCTGGAGGATTACCCTTCCAGAGGAGGGAGCGGAGCTGAAACTTGGGGAGAGAGAGTGGGGGAGAGGGAGAGACTCTTGGGTTAGGGTTAGTTACAAGTTAGGGTCAACAAAGGGCCTCAGAAGGACAATAATAACATAAAGGATTGTCTAAAAGTGCTTAATGAGTGCGGCGAAAACATTCCCAGTTTTTATCCCACAATTTGGATGAGCTACCACCTGTTGGATTCGGGCATATGGATGCCTCCGCGTTACTCGGCAGAGTCCAGCAGCTGTGCCGGGAGGTAGCCAGCTTGAAAGCAACCTTGGAGTAAAAAACTGACGCAGATGCTGGCATGAGCGCGAACGCGGCAGCGTTGGAGCACCGCGTAACGATTCTGGAGGAACAGCAGCAGCGCGCACAACCTGGCCGAGTAGGCGGACAAACCCATGGAGCTGCCTCCTCTATGCCACCGACGGAGACGCCGGGAGCCACGGCTCCTGCTCATCTGATGGGTGAGACGGGCCTAGACGTACTCAGGCCGGGTGAACCCGTGAATGCCCCACCACTGGCTGAGTGGAGTACGGTGGTGAAGAAAGGGAAACGCTGGCGTCTGAAGTCAGCGATGCAGCCTAACGTGGATGTGCAGGTCCGTCCAAGAGGAGATCAGCGGAGGAAAATTTGAATTATTGGTACTGGAACCAAGAGCAATATTGCAGTGGTCAAAACCAAACTGGTGAGTGTCTTTGCCACTAGGTTTTCCCCTGAATTAGACGCTGACACCCTCTGCTCTTATCTGTCTGATAAATTGGGCAAAGCGGTGAAGTGTGAAAAAATTCAATCCGGCAGCAACAGATTTGGGTCGTGTCGCGTGATGGCAGAGTGCGATGAAGTGGATGAACTATATGACACTCTACTCTGGCCAGAAGGAATTTATGTTCGCCAGTTCTATGAAGCTCGCAAGCCTAAAGCTGCTAGCGTGGCCCAAGAATTGGGAGCGGAGGCGGGAAACAGGGCTGTACCTGGCGTTGCACCTATGCCAGTGGGGCTTGAGGCTATCAGTAAGGCAAGCGCTTGCGATAAGGCTCAATAGACCTCACATGAAGTTAAATATTGTATCATACAATGTGAGAGGATGACGCATAGGGCACAGTGAAGAATGAATCTGAATATTTAAACAGATTGGCCTATGTTATGGCATGCATACAAGACAATTTGTCTAGCAGCATCTTCATTGTGGGAGACTGGATTGCAGACCTCTCTGACCATAGGTCTAAATTTGCTAATCATCTTAAGCACTTCTGTTCAGACAATGGGCTGTTCCTCTAGTGAGTTGTATCTGTACAAGTGACGCTCATAACTCATCGAGGACCTCAGGATCAATTATGAACTTGCCACCTTTGACCATGTGCCCTTCTCTCTGTGTATACATGTGGGTAATACGCCATCTTTCATGCCTGCGAGCAACGACCTGCCTGTAGGGAAAATCATGTGGTCAAGCTTAACTGAGAGGGACATATGTATATATATTCTGCACAGTGTGGGACTATGCTGAGTAATGTTGTGCTGCCTAGACATGCTGTAAATTGTAATGACATTAACTGTAAAAATACACAACATAGAGCCGAGTAGTGTTCATTGTATGATAATATTGTGGACTGCTTGCTCATGTCTAGTCAGCATATGTATAAAACCAAAACATTTAAAGCAAAGCCAGGCTGGAATGAGTATGTTGAAGAGTTTCATGCTGAGGCCAAAAGGGCCTTTAAAGTCTGGGCTGAATCAGGCAGGCCAAAGTATGGCCCTACATTTGAGTGTATGAAGAGGGCTAACTTGACCTTTAAATATGCCCTGCGCTACATCAAGAGAAATGAGAACGATCTTAGGTCGGATACACTGGCCAAAAATCTACAAAGCAATAGCCCTATTGATTTCTGGAACGAAATTTAAAAAATAAACAACTCTAAAATGCCCCTACCAAATAACATTGACGGCACTAGTGGAGCAGAGCAGATCGCTCAGCTCTGGCAAAAACACTATGGTGACATTTTTAACTGTGTCAAAAGCGATTCATTCGTAGTTGGTAATATTGACAAAAGAGACAAGAGACAAGAGGTCTATGATATAGTGATGGGGCTTGATAACAACAAGTCATGTGGTGCTGACAGGATATCTGCTGAGCATTTAAAAAATGCCAGTGGTAAACTGTATCCCTTGCTTGCCATCTGTTTCACAGGATTTCTGATTCATGGAGTTTTACCCGACTCCTTGATGTCTGTGATCTTGGTTCCTGTGGTTAAAGATAAAGTGGGCAAAATTAACAGCAAAGACAATTATAGGCCCATAGCTCTGGCTAGTACTCTGTCGAAAGTATTAGAGAGAGCTATTTTTAGGAAAATGGAAACGTTTCTGCTGACCTCTGACAACCAGTTTGGATTTAAACCCAAACATGGTACAGACATGTGTATATTTGCCTTGAAAGAACTGTTAGAGCTGTATCAGTCACAATACCACCATTTTTATGTGTTTTATTGATGCCTCAAAAGCGTTTGATTATGTGAACCATAAAAAGTTATTTGATAAATTATATAAGAGGGGTGTTCCTAAATGTCTGATAAGAATCCTGGCTTTCTGGTATGCCCAACAAAGTATGTGTGTGAAATGGGGAAACTCTATATCTGCCCCATTTCACGTCTCTAGTAAGGCAGGGCAGTATATTGTCTCCATCTCTGTTTAATGTTTATATGGACGATTTGTCAATACTTTTAAATGATTGTAGAGAGGGTGTAGGGTTGGTAACAGTATCATCAGTCATCTAATGTATGCTGATGATTTAGTAATTATCTGTCCATATAGTGCTGGTCTACAAGAGATGTTACGGGTGTGCTCCCAATATGGATCAGATTTTGATATCCAATACAATGCAAAGAAAAGTAATATCATGATTGTCTGGAGCAGGGGCGACTCTAAACTCTCTTCCCCTGACTTCTTCTTGTCTGGAAACAAACTAAATTTCATCGATGATTGTAAATATCTGGGACATTACAGGGTTTTTCCTGGGTCAAGACAGTGTGTTACCGTGTCACCTTGTTAGCAGACATCTAAGCGTTTTTTTTAATACCATTTCATAAATAATGGACCCTATAAAAATAGGCCCTATAATTTGATCCAGACTGGCTGACCAGAATCGGCCCCCGTTACGTCACCACAGCTAACCTGCATGCACATTCTGATTTGATGTGATGCTAGTTCGGGAGTTCCATATGTAATACGAGCCGAATTCTTTGGCCTTTATTTGAGCGCTTAATATTTGAGCTTTGTGTAAAATAAACATAGACGTTTTTCAATTTTCTCTTTTTCTCTTAGCGAGCCGAATTCTTTGGCCTTTATTTGAGCGCTTAATATTTGAGCTTTGTGTAAAATAAACATAGCCGTTTTTCAATTGGTAACACCTTGTCTAGTGCAGGTGATGTCTTTTTGTCTCAAGTTTTCAGCCCCTCCCTTACGTTTCTTAGCCTGTTTTCCATTGTTATTTTTTCTCTTAGAAGCAAGCTATTGTTCTTGTCTTGATCAGACAAGAAGACACACTCGATCTTTCTATCAACGCGATTACTATTGATCAAAACAGAACGAGGGTTCGGCTGTAGGCCTAATTGAAAAATAATATTAAACATATTCACGGACATGCACTGCACGAGTGATTAATTGCGATGACGGCTCCAATAGAAGTTATAGCGAGCACATATAACTTACTATAGGCTATATATATATCTTCTAATCAATGTATTTATTGGTGTTTCCAAATCGTTAATCAAACTTTTGTCAGCATTTTGAGAGGAAATGTAATTTGCATTCTTAGGCTACAGGTGTATTCGTGCACGTCGGGCTGGCCCTCGCAGCGGAAAGACCGCTCTGTCCATTCGGGCACCTCACAGTTGCGTTTTGATCAGAAAAGAAGACACGCTTATCAACTCGATTATTGATCAAAACAGAACGAGGGTTCGGCTGTAGCCTACTCGAAACATAATATTAAGAACATATTCGCTGACATGCATTGCAGCATGAACACAGGCGTAGGCGCTCGGGAAAATGGCTTAGGCGCACGCCCAAATTTTCTTTATGCAGGAAAAACCATGTCATTACATCTGTGCTGACCTGTCTGATGACGGAGACATAAATATAGTGTTAAATGCTCTATGGACAAGCCAATATGCTGATCCGAAAGTTTGGTGCATGCTCACCACCAGTTAAGACCAAACTGTTCAAAGCATACTGTACCCCCATGTATACTGCCCACCTGTGGAGGCACTACAAAAAGAGTAGTATGCACAAACTGAATGTTGCCTATAATGATGGCTTGCGGATGCTGCTAAGGATACCGCGATGGAGCAGTGCAAGCCATATGTTTGTCAATGCGGATGTGCCCACCTATCCTGCAGTGCTGCGCAGACTCATGTACAGCTGCATGTGCAGACTTACGACCTCTATGAACAGTATCATCCTGGTACTAACCAATCCAGCACTAAACTCACTACGTTACTTTTCAAATATGTGGACTCACTGGCGTCTGAGCCTCCTCAAAAAATGATGTAACTCGTGTTTTTATTACATGTTGTTTTGTAATCTATTGACCTAGTGTTCGAAATAAAGTTTATAATAATTATTATAATAATTAATATCAAGCAATTCAGATCAAAATAAAGTACATTAAATACAATTTGTACTGTAACACATACATTTAGAAAGAAAGTTACATAATAAAAGAAAGTACAATGTACTGCACATAAAGTACTAGAAGAAAAACTTGGAAGTAGCCATGACCTGATCTTTTTCGGAACATGGGTAATCCAGAGACGTCACTTAGACACAAATGATCACACTACTCATCAATCCCACTACACTGGTAATACCAAGATGTCACTTACCCACAGGGGGTGTCTAGAGGATTAAAGTGCAGTAGGAATATAATATTTTAGAGCTCAAATTAAAGTCACATGAAAAGAGAAATGTTTATAACCTGGATTCAAAAATGTCTACATTTGGAGCATATATAAGGTCTTCTGGTAGTTTGTTCCAGGTGCATGCAGCATAACAGGTGTCGGATGGACTTGTAATAGATCATATTTAAATGTCAGTGGTAGTCCTTGGCCTTGTTGAAAAGGCCAGTAGCAGATGGGAAGAAACATTGTTTTTATGGCGTAAGGTTTTGGTCCTGATGGACCGCAGCCTTCTACCGGAGGGGAGTAGCTGGAACAGTGAGTGTCCAGGGTGGGAGGAGTCTGCTACAATCTTCCTCGCACGCCTCAGGGTCCTCGAGGTGTGCTGGTCCTTGAGGGTAGGCAGATTGCAGCCAATCACCTTCTCAGCAGTGCGGATGATACGTTGCAGTCTTGGCAGTGGCAGCAGCGTACCAGATGGTGATGGAGGAGGTGAGGATGGACTCAATGATGGCTGTGTAGAAGTGCACCATCATTGTCTTTGGCAAGTTGAATTTCTTCAGCTGCCAAAGGAAGTACATTGTTGTGCTTTCTTTGTGAGGGAGCAGATGTTCAGTTCCCACTTGAGGTCCTGGGAGAGGATAGTGCCCAGGAAGCGGAAGGACTCCACAGTGTTGACTGGGGAGTCACACAGGGTGATGGGGGTGAGTGGGGCTGTATTCTTCCTGAAGTCCACAACCATCTCCACTGTCTTAAGAGCGTTGAGCTCTAGGTTGTTCTGGCTGCACCAGGTCACCAGGTTGGCCGCTTCCCACTTATAATCAGACTTGTCTCCACCAGAGATGAGCCCAATAAGGGTGGTGTCGTCCGCAAACTTTAGGAGTTTGACGGACGAATGACTGGAGGTGCAGCTGTTCGTGTAAAGGGAGAAGAGCAACCATTGATACTGACTATATTTGTAATATGATGCAGTTTTGGTGATTGCTATGAAATGGCTGGTGAAAGTGATAATCTCATATCAGCCATCCGTGGAAAACAGAAAGTTAAGAGCTTTGTAATATAAGTATCATGTGTTCAGCCTGGGTAATTGTGTGTAGACATGAGTGACCTCTTGCATAGGAAACAACCTGAACATTTACGCAAGGGAAATTTGCAATTTACACAGATGGCACAGTGATCTAAAAAAAGATATATAGATAATTGATTAACTTATTAATGGTATTTAATCCAATTGTGCTTTTGAAACATAAATTTGGTTGTGTCCATCCGAATGACAGATGAAGAGGCTTTTTGGGAGGAGGAGCAGCACTGCTCTCGTGCACTGCTCATCTCACTGGACTAACGCCCCCCTTCCAACATCCCCAAAACCTGCAACGCCTACTCTGTGGCAGACTTTGTAGAATCAGTATGAAGCATTGCGGCCTCTGGGTCTTGGCATCACAGAGCTGTTGGTCTCAAATTGCTAGAGGGATGATCTTAATAATCCTGACAAAAATAATACGGATTCAACTGCTTCTGTTTAGCTACTTTTTTATGCAATGCTTTTAGCTCTGTTATGATTGGTATGACTTGCGTGTAATATGCTTTTTGTTGTGTTTATAGCTTTAAGAGTGTTGCAGAAAAAACACACATGGAATGTAAGGCAGAGATGGTGACACCCCTGGTGACAAATGCAGGCCTTGTCTGCATAACAGATGAAAACCTTTACTTTCAACCTCTCAATGGTTATCCTGTGAGTATCCTGGAATGCCTCTACACCCATTTAGATTTTTCCCTCCCACATCAACACAAAATACATTTTATTCATTTAGCAGACACTCAAATCGACATACAAATAATTAGTGAAGAATTTTCTGAGCTATTCAACCTGCAGCACTAGTTATCCATACCTGTGTGAAACTAAGTATCAATATCTAGTGTTCATTTAAAGGTTGCTTCCTTAGACCCTTGATGATGAGCAGCAAAGGATGGATTTCAGATAGAAGCACATCAAAATAACATGCGTTTATATGTAAGGGATAATGCCAGACGAGGTGGAAGCACCTTGTGGTGGAAGCACCTCGTCCTGATGCTGTGCGTAGGACAGTTCACACCTCCGCATTGTCCATTATCAGGTGATAATGTACACCTCGAAGGGCATAATCCCGCTCATACCATGGTCACTTGCCAACATTGTTTTTTTTTACAAACATTAATTTATGTTTTCATGCGTTTTGTAATAGAAATCTAAAGTTTTTAAATGTTAGCCAACTCTGATATTTTCAGTCCGCTCATCTTATAGAACCAACACCGGCTTTCCTTTGGCTGAGCTATTAGCCTGAAAGCTAACATTATGCTAGCAAGATTCAAAGACAATAACATTGTGTACGGTTGACAAACGGTAAATATAATTTTACAGTATGTTTGACAAGATGACTAGCTAACCAGCCATGTCACTGTCCCAAAATCAATATCAAGATTTTTACGAACAAAGTATCGGCCATATACTAGTAGCCCTAGCTCTACTAGCAGTGGCGGTGCGTCCATAGAGGGCGCTAGGGCGCCGCCCCTCCTAGAATTTTTCGTAAAAATAATAATAAAAAAACGTGCAAAAATATGATATACCAAACTATTTAAATAAGAAATGTACTGTGTTAACGCGTTAAATGTGTGTGGGAGACCGTAAGTCCCTGTCAACAACCACTTAAATGTGACCAAATATAATATATTGCCATTCGTTATCACTGAGATAAGCCACTCCCCCCTGGAGGGGCGCCGGCCTAATGGAAGTCAATGGGAGCGCTCATACTTTTTTCATACATTTGAGAAAAACGGCTTCTCATTGGCGGAAAAAAGGGGCGATGCCGGGGCGCACACTCGTGCGCCCCTGGCCAATGACATCGTTTCTTACTTATATTGACATCTTATTCATCGAATCAGAGACCTTTATCATTCCCTCACATCCCATATAATTATCACGTATCTACGAGAGCAACATAGCTAGCAAAGGAGGATGGGCTGTAGGCCTACGGGACGTACACCCGTAGCTTCTCCTCAAACCTGTATGCTGTGTAACCGGAGCTGGTTAGCTGGTTGTTCAGTGAGTAATTCAGTGTTACACACATAGGCTGTGTCTACTACCGCGCACTTGTGCACTTCGAGCACTTACTTTCAGTGCTTAGGGTGCTTACGCTGAAAAACCAAAATAATTCAGTGCACTGAAAGTACCCAGATGATGCACTGCAAACGGTCCAAAAATGAAGTGTCCGACGATGGACACTACTCGCCCTAAACGGGCGCCATCTTGGCTACGTAGCGGAAGGGGAGGAGTCCAGTGACAGAAATACAAGCGGGTTTGTTTTGCGGGTTTAGTTTCTCGGGTGTCGCGAGCAGATTTGCATGTGTCACTTCCTGCTAAGTGGGTAAGTAAAGTGTTCCAGTTTAGACAGCGCTACTCAGCAACTGAGTGCACTGCAAATGTAAGTGCACTACATTGCAGTGCACTACATTGCAGTGTACTTCGTTAAGTGCGCGGTAGTAGACACAGCCACAGTCACAACATCACACGTTAGCAACGACGCTATGCGATATCAGCGACCCTTCAGCATTAGTATCGTAGCTAAGTCTAGGAAAGTTGAGGCTACTTTTCGCTAGGTACCTACGAACATGTCTTAATCAAGTGGCTTCCCCATCGTTCTTTTGGTGAGCTGTCTCACGAGCCCTACTAGCCGACAAGCAAAATAGTTATTTAGCACTAGCGTTGCTACCTGCATATATGCAAACATTGTTTACAATATTTTCAGGCTTCAACCAGTGCTGCTCAAGCATACATACAGGGTCAAGAGATAGATTCGTTAGGCATTGAAGAAATAGTAGGAGAGGACGACAGCATCCAACATAGCTAATACATATATATTTAATGTTAAAAAAAAGTTCTGTGTAACGAACCCCCGCCCAACTGCGCCCCCCCCCCAAAAAAAAATCACCAGCCGCTACTGTCTACTAGGCTACAGTACGGTTGCAGCCTGTGGAGCGAGTTGGATAGTAAATGCATGTGAGATAACCGCATCAAAGTTGACATATTCTCCAAACAGTAATTATAATTTGACAGTATGTTTAACAACAAGACTAGCCAGCTATCGAGCCATGTCATTGTCCCCAAATCAAGTTACGATTTTTCGAAGAAAATAATCGGCATGTCGTGTTGGCCACAGCCTGTCTGAAGTACTGTAGATTGACAAGCGAGTAGGTTGACCAGAAGCATGACCCTGATAAGGAGGACACTTGGGTCCAAAAAGGAGGACAAAGTGTCAAAAAGGAGGACAATCCCAAAAGATTGTTGACGGGGGGGGGGCAATAGTATGAAATTAAGACAATAACATTAGTCATTTCAGGAAGTCAACAGTCTAAACTGAAGTCTAAACGCCTGTAACAGTGGTGATGTTGCACAGCATGAAATAATTTGGTCAGCTCAGCAGCGGTTGTTTTATCATCGGCTGTTGTTGTGTTAAGAGCAAAAAATGATGTTAAGGAAGAGTGCCTGGCAGAACCAGACGCTCTAAAGCCCCTTTCCTTCTACTACTCATGTCTATATAAATGTGACAGCTTACAGAAGGCATGATATTGATCTGTGCTGCCCTTAGTGGCAAAGTGGAGTTCTGAACTCCACGTAGGTTTGAAAGAGGTCTTTTGGAGGTAAATTGCAGCGGTGGGCAGGAAGGATCAAAAAGGAGGACAAAAGGGTTGAAAAGGAGGACACGCAACAGCGGTCCGGACAAAGTGCTGGAAAAATCGACTGTCCGGATGAAATCCGGACGTCTGGTCACCCTACTAGCGAGGTGAACAGCGAATGGGATGTGAGATGAGCGGTTACTTGACACTGACAAGAAAAGTTTTCCAAATGGGTTAAAAGAAATATTGAAGTCACTCATTGTTGTAGCTAATTACATGCTAGGCTTTGACTAGGTCTGTGTTGTTATGGTTACTCATTTCAGACACTTTGTACAGGCTCATACTATGTAGCCAGCGCAATAATTTAGAACGGTGAACAAACTGTTTGCTGGAACTACTTAGTAGGTGTCCATATATCACCTGATAATGGACACCTCTGCAGCCAATCAGAATCGAGTATTCACCCAGACCATGGTATAAGTTTATGTATTTAATAAGAAGATAACAAAGAGTTGGATAATGCTGATTAGTTAATAGCAAATGTGACACGGTTCAGTCAAAAGGGGACGTTGTCGGCAAGGGAATTTCTCTGTGTTTTACAGATTGTAAAAGTGCAGATTGTAAGCTTTCAAATGATGTGTCATACATTGAAATCAGAAAATAGTTGAAGAAGTTACGCGTATCTGAATGTTCATTAACCTGGAAAGCTCTATCCCGGACAATCGGCTTCAATGATTTTAGACCTTTTCATGCCTTCAGAGAGTTCAGTCAAGACAATCACGTATTAGATTTGAGCATTTATTGTTACATGACATGGACATGTAGATTTAACTTTGGCGGAGTGGATGATCTAAGGGAAGCACTCCCTGCCTCCTCGATGCAACACATACATACACGACATATGAGGCAGGGAGCAATAGAGATATAATCCCCCAACACGCCACCACTCCGCCAGACTATGTGTAGAGCGGAGCGCCGCTGCTCCTGAGCCACAGGAGGACCCCCTGACATCCCACTAATTACGTACTAGTGGCGAAAGACAAGCGTTTTCTGGATGCGCGGGTCATGCTAGCATTAACGATGACGAAGGGCCAATCCCAATACATCCCCTTACCCCTTCCCCTTGGTTTTGCACGTTCGCGTGAGACCTAGTGGTGTCCCAATACTCTTTTTGAGCTAGGGGTAGGGCTAAGATGAAGGGGTATAAACCCCTTGAAACCAAGTAAGATCGGGACCTTACTTGAAACCTAGGGGTATGCGAATACTGCGCGACCGGCAACAATGGCGGCCAGATCATCCAGAGAGTCCGATAAATTATATATTTGCGGCTTAATTAATTGATAAAAAAATTATTAAAGTCTTGTTTTGTGCTATACACAGTCGTGTACATATATATTTGCAACCATTTTCCTAATTGAAACATTTCTAAAAATCGCTAGTTTGCTACGATAATGTTACAGTGTTGAATTGCACAACAGTCGCGCATTTCTCTTACTAGCATGTCTACAGTTAACGAATTTCGTTTGAAATCAGTGCATAATACTACTTGTTTTAGATATATCGATACGTGCTAGATGATGTACACGTAACCAAGTGTCGTCCCATTTCCTAGGGCTATATATATATATATCGGTTTCGAGGGCCATGGGGTAGGGGTAGACCAAGGGGAAGGGGTAAGGGGATGTATTGGGATTGGCCCTAAGACTATGTGTGCATATCCGTAGTGTTACATACCATCTGATGTGTGGTTTACCGAGCCGTACCACGCGCACATCCCGTCCAGACCCGGTGCTGGACGGGAGGTGAACCTGCGACTAAGCCAAATACACCGACCATCTCCCCGGTACCCTTCTCATCCGACCTCGGGCAGATAGGTACCTCTAGAGAGCTTACCCTCTTGCGCCCGTCAGCGAACCCATCAGGATGTACACAAAGGCAGCACGTACGCTGGAACACGAAGATATGTTATCTAGTGTAAATGACTAGTGTCAGCAGAGCACCTGCTGTTCCCTGGTCGGTATCCAGGGTGTCTCCACAGATATCTTGACTCGGATGCTGGATTCTGATCGATTGCTACCGAATCAGAGCACGTCTGCAGATCACCAGTGCCGAGCCAAGATCTACAGAGACATTCTACCATGCTTGTGATCCGGTAGCCTCTCATCCATACAGGGCAGAGTTACAGCTGTCTCTAGAGACCCATTCCTCTATCGCCCCCGTCGGCAACCCCAAAGATGTATGCGAGGCGCATGTCCATGTACCATCAATGTCACTGTAAGAATGAATAAACAAATGTGTCGGCAGAGCACCCGCTGTTCCCTGGAGTCCAGGGCATCTCTAGAGATATCTCGATTCAGACACTATGGATTATGATTGATAGCTACCAGATCAGCGCATGTCTGCGGATCACCACGCCTAAACCAAGATCTAAAGAGATATTCTACTGTTATGGGTTAACAAGCCAACCAAGCCACCATCTGTAATGCGGGCTCGTGTATTGACACACTGCAATTAGTAATTTGACCACGTGGCCTGCAAAGCTCGTTCACATCAAGCTCATAGATCTCTGGACTCATGTGAACGGGCCTACGGTCTACTCAAAGGACAGTGAAATGTCCACGCAATCTAACGCGTCCGAACACCGAGATGCAGCGCGGGCGGAGACGACGGAACATCCACTACCAAATCGTCCAGCAGATGCCGACTGGTGCTCATTACCAGGATCCAACACGGAGCCATTGACAGCGTGTCGATGTGCGCGGGCCACTGCGGCGGCCGAACACCAACTCCACTTTGAATAAAAGCGTCTGCTAAATTACTAAATGTAAACGCAGGCACAATAAAACTGATAATAATATGCGTCAAAGCATTTACATTTATTCATTTAGCAGACGCTTTTATCCAAAGCGACTTCCAAGAGAGAGCTTTACAAAAGTGCATAGGTCACTGATCATAACAACGAGATATCCCCAAACATTGCAGGTAGTCAAACATGAAGCATACATTGTGAAAAACCAAAAATAAGTGCCAAAGGGAAGAATCATAAGAGCATGTAGTTAAGCACTCCAATGTGTTCATGCTTCGGTTTTTGTGTTTCAGTAATACTAATGAGGGACTTAGCTATTATATATGATAGTTCTAAGTACCACCTTTCATTAGAGATAACAATTATGAAAAATAATACATTTTTATCCTAAGTATTTGACCTTGGTTACAGAGGGTCATTTTGGAGTCTCCAAAAGGCCTTTTTAGAAAACGTCTGGATATACTCTTATAAAAACATGTGTCAAATATGAATATATTGTGGTATTATGTTTGACTTTTGATTTGAATTGGGTAAGGCTTCAACCTGTTGTCAGAATTATTAATATATCAAGCATTGCACAGTCAGTCGGTGAACAAGTAAAGAAAGCTTTATTGCTTGCGGCCACAAGGAGACAACACATCACGCCATGGTGCTACAAGTTTGTCCGCTAGCATGTTGCGTTAGCTAGCTATTTAAACACAAGACCCTCTTGACTCTTATTGGCTAAGACAAAGCATATTTTGTTCCATGGCTCTTATTCATTGGCTCCTCTGCATAGACCTGGCGCGCATGTGTGCGTGCGTGTTTGAGTGTGTGCATGTGTGCTCTTTGACCCCTGTAAGCCTCCCCCACTTCTTTTATGGCCTCTCCAGAAAGATAGTGGTCAAGCCCAGGTCCCCTTGTTTATGTAAGCCTAGGGTTACCCAGAGTTCAGATTTGGGGTTAGGCCTCTCTTTGCACACAAGGCATATTGTAACACAGAATCATTCTTATACAGGATAGATATGTTACAACTTAAATTTTTCCAACACCTGTGGTCCAATTCTGTCTTCCAGCTAATACCTACCACCTCTAGGCCTCTGTTTTCCAAACAAGATCTAGGCGGAAATAGAAACTTTCACTTTCCTTGTGTTCAAGCTTCTATTACTCAACACCAGTAGGACTGACAGGGGTCCTGACAACAGGGGAAATAACTTCAGTGTCACATTTGAAAAGAGACCATTTACATGCATGTACTCCAAATGGTTCAATAATAGCTTTCAATTTACTTTGGGTATGCTGTTTAGGCGTTTTCAGGCAAATTTAACAGGATTCCTAAAAGGTTAATCTGATTCCCAGGATTGGCGCACAAAGAACACTGATTCTGTCAACCATATTGCGCAATAGCTCCACAGAAACCTAGCACATGGGGTATTAGCATTTTCAGCTAGCCTATCTTGTTCAGACTTGTACCCTATTAACTCCAATGCAATGCCTTAGCTCACACGCTCGCGACCAGATGTCGCAAAGTATGACGTGTACAGTTAGTTGCAAGCGTGCACGATTCTCGGAGCTTGGAAAAAGGCTTCCCACTGTTCTGCGCAAGACCGGACGAGCCAGAACTGGAAAGATGGCGCGGTCCGGTTTTGCACTCTCGCTTGCCTCACTGCGCCACTGAGCACTTTTCATAGAAATGAATGGGGACGCCACACAGCTTCTTTTCTCGTCCAAGATGGCGTCCCCATTCATTTCTATGAAAAGTGCTCAGTCTATGCAACAGTCTATGCAACAGACCACTGCATCAGCGATACCTGGAAGATGGCCACTACTCCAATAATGCCCTTCGGTTTCGCAACGGTGACCTCACCTGACAAAGAGCGATTACTGCAGTCTACATAGAATTCTACTAACCCTTACTTCGCGCTCACAGATCACCACTCGCTACATCATGTCGCATATCTTTTCACTCAACCATTCAGCCAAACCTGAACAGAGGAAACTAAATCAACTGCATAATAACTGCACAAAACCCATTAGCTACACTCGTTAGCTAGCCAACGTTACCCTAGCTCAAGCTTGCTAGCTAATATTAGTGACTTATGACTAGTGCACAGACTCTCTGTTGGACTGACCTTTGTAGCGGTCATGAACATCAGTGAGCATGCAGAGACATAACTTGAAGCAAACCCTAGTGTGGGTATTTATTCACAAGGTCTATAGCAACTGTACAGCCAACCTATTAGTTTTCCATTGATTGTTGTTACTTCATTTTGTTCTCAACTAATTACACAATGTACAGTAAAGATTGTGATCTTTAATATATTTTGTTCATCCAGGCCCAATGTGTGATTTAGGTGTTCCCTTAAATTTTTTAAGCAGTGCTAGCTAGCTATTAATTTGTGATGTTCACTTGGATAGTTAGCAACATGAAACCATGAACTTAAGACTGGGTAGCCAGCAAGTGTTAGGTAGATGTATATACAAATTCAGAATGACAAATGATACAAATGTATTTTCATGTAGTTTGAAAATAGAAAATACATGTATTCTATTTAATACATTTTCTGGAGCCAGTATTTAGTCATTTATTTTAATACATGTATTTGAGGGTTATTTTGTTTTTTGTGACAAGATACATTTTGATGTATCTTTGCCCATGTCTGCATGCACTGTGGCAGTATAGGCTAGTGTGATTTAGTAAATATTAGGGCTTTAAGCTTATTCTGATTTCATAATCAACAAAGCCTAAAGAGCCTGCCAAGAATGCAAACAGTTTAAGGACAGAAAAACATGTAGAACTTCCCTTGGTAAGTTGTCTATTGTATTATTGTCTGCAATATGTCAAGTCATAATGCAATTTGATGAGAAGAGTGAGGTCTTCCATCCATAACAAAGGGCCACAGAGTTAGACTCTGATTCCTGGTAGTCGATTGACTGTTCAAGTTGTATGTTTGCTATAAAAAAAATATAATATACCTGTGACTTCAATCTATATTTATCAAACCCTCAATGTATGTACAGGTTTGGGGTGAGCTGTTAAAGAGCTGTAAACATCTTCTGTCATTTCAGGAACAGGTAGTCCAAATCAAGCTGCACAAAGTAAGAAGAATATACAAAAGGCGCCATGGACTCAGACCACTGGTAAGTATTATTTTTATTTGAGGTAGAAGAATATTTGAAAGGCAATCTCAACTTCGGGGATCAAAGTTTAAGTATCTGTGGAAAAAATATCAAAAGACTAATTGAAATAACTCTGTAATTTTACTTAAATTAACTGGAAACATATGTTTTGTTTCAGTGATACTATGTCTGATTCAATCATCTCTAATGTCTGGTTCCTCCCACTAATTCAGGGACTAGAGGTCTTCTGTTCTGAAAATGACTTCTGCTCAGACATCTACCTGAAGTTTTACGACACCTGCGACAGAGATGAACTCTACTATTATATTGCAACATTTCTAGGTCAGTGAGTGCACAGTGAATTATGGGTTTAATATGATGACTGTACAGAGGAGTGTCATTTAGGTAATTTAGTAAACATCCAAGATTACGTTTCATTGCCCTGATTGGTTGTATCTATACAGTTCTATCCAATTGCACCCAGAGGCATTTTGGTCTGTGCACATTGATAACTTGGAAATTAAAAAAATGAACTTAGAGGTTCCAGAATAACATGTACCGTATTTGGGAATTGATCTGGAGATGCCAGGCTAGCTGGTCAGTGGCAGGTGACCCTTGGTTGCCACAGTGGCAGACCTTTGAGGAGAACCTGGGGAGGGACAACCCCAGATAAACATAGACTTGTTCTTTAAGTAGGAAGTGAGAGGTGAGGAGAGTCGACAGTCTTACAATTTTGCCCCATATGTAGGATTGTATTTGCACAAACAGTGCTGATCATTTTATTTTGAAAGTTAAATCATTGTGGACAAGCTGCTCAGTTAACATCCAATATCTGGATGGAGTATACTTCTTTATTTCCTTTTTAAAGGCAGGATAGGCAAGATTTGCTAACCCTTTTAAAAATGCAAAGCACCTTAAGGCGCACATCCCTTTAGGACGTTTAGGATTTTAGAACAATTTCTTTTTTTAATGTTTGCTACTCAGCTGAATTGAAAATTACATGATACATTATATTGTAAAACAGTGTATCTGTTATAGGAGAGGACAAGCCCACCACTGGATACATTAGAACAACAAGAGAATAATGAGAAACCATTTTGACCAAATTTACAAATGATAATCCCATTGGTGCCCTGGCAGCACGTGACAAGAAACAGCTCCACTGTCACCTGTCCAAAATGAATGGTTGATTACTGCATAATGGCCCAAAGCAGAGGCTGGTGTCTTGTCGGTCCAGCCTTGAGAATTTTTCCAGCTGTGTTCTATTTAGTGTGGTCCTGTCTGGGATCCTGAAGCCTGTGTATTTAAACTAATTAATTAATTATGGCAGCTTTTTACATATCTTTTACCTAACACCTAACAATGTGCAATTCAATCAGGAGAGACCTGGGATGAGTAAAGTGATGTTTATTTACAGAATGATAAATGTACTACAAGCAGGCGCGTCGCACCCGTGGGGGATGTGGGTGTTTTAACACCCATACTTTTCCCGATGAGAAGGTTCAACACTTTTCTGCAGTTTTTCCACAGTTTTGCGTCGAACTGAGCGCCGAAGCACTTCCGGGCCGGAGGGGCCGCTTGCCTTATTTTAATTTTTTACTAGCCTACTAATAAAAATGTCGGCAGAAGATCGAGCGACACGGTTGGCCAGCAACACGGTTGGCCGGCCCCCCTTTCCCCCAGGACGGTTGGTCTATTCCAAATGAATTTATGCAGCCCTTACGGGCTGTCACTGTTGTGTGTAAGCGGCACTAACAACAAATCGAAAGCTAGCTAGTAGAGACAATATAAAGATGGAAAACTACCTTCACTATACAATGTTTGCCAATTGGGCAAACGGCTATACGGTTTGTTTGTTTTACATCAAGTTCCGATTTTTTTTTCGCTCAAATTACCTAAAAAAATGTGCTCACGCGCTATGCGCGCTCGCATTAAGCAGGGCGCTCGCTGTGATGGCGAATACGGGACCGGTTCTGGTGGGCCGGTCTGGGTCAAAGTCCAGGGCCTATTTTTACTCCCAGTCCGTCCCTGCCCCTCACCCTGAGTGAGACACAATGTTTAAGCCTAAGCAAACTTCTAAATTCATGTCGTACACCTCTGTCATTGTATCCATTCTTTCTATTGTTAATAAACAAATCACATCCATCCCCCTCACTTTTGAAAAGCTTGCTACGCCCCTGACTACAAGTGTTGAGCTTAGACCCCATGGGGAATTGTGATCAAAGGGCGCCTGCCCAACATCCGAAGAAGAATCCCAAGTCCAGACACCGGTGCCGGCAGCCGATGACCCAGCCAGAGGGGTGGCGACGGGGAGGTGGAGGGTCGCGCACTTGATAGCATGGACAAACTGATCAGGGAGAGAATCGTTTTTAAAAGGCACAGGATTATTGTGATAAACTGACGCTACGAGGAAGATTTGACAGCGTTAATTGATAGACGGGAGCGCTAATCGAACTGAAAACCCAGATGACAGCCATGTGACATGTGAAGAGGGAAAGACGGAGTAAGTAGTGAACATAATCGAGTAAGCCCGAGCAGGGATCGGTCTTGCCTGACTGAACTTGCGCTATGCTTCATTTGCAAAAAAAATATTAAAAGGCTTTCAAATGAAGCACATTTCTTAAATGTCTATAATCTACATTTAATAAAAGACAATTGATTAGTCAAGTTAGAATTTTAGCTCAGCTAAACCAAGGATCTTAACCAGTCATGACTATATTTTATATGCAATATGTCAATAAAATTGCAATGCTTTGACTGGTTTTAGGCGGTAGTACATTAGATATATCATAGGCATTGTTATAGTATTAGTATCCTAATTTTACAGTAAATTGTGTTTCTTAAAGGGGTCATTAACTGGGTTTTGGGGTATTTCACACTGTTTCACACTGTTGTTAAGGTCACCTAATAGGGTATGTAACATTGGTTGGGCTGAAAATGGCCCGGGTGTTTTTCTATGAGCCCTGATGCATCCTGTGAAATAGCCCTGGGAAAAAACAAGAGGTTTTCTCCTTTGTATGGTATGCTCATGAATATATAGATGAGCTGTGCGCTGATTGGTTGGTTTACAACAAGTGAAGCTGCGGAGCAAAGACGCAACAGGGCCAACAGTATGGAAGGCCAACTGTGCCAAAACGTCTAAATTTACGTGCGTGTACAGACGTCAAAAATGAACGTGTACAGACGTTCATTTTTTACGTCTGTACACGGTCATTTTGGACGTCTGTACACGGTCATTTTGGACGTCTGTACACGTTTTCACGTCTGTACACGGCCGTTTTTGACGTCTGTAGACGTTTTGACGTCTGTACACGTTCATTTTTTACGTCTGTACACGTTTTGACGTCTGTGCACGTTCATTTTTTACGTCTGTACACGTTTGGACGTCTGTACACGTTCATTTTTGACCTATCATTTAGTATTTGGGACAGTGCATTTGTGTGGGGGAGAGCCACTTGTGCGGTTGATCCGGTATCACACTCCAGTCCAGTAGGTGGCGGTGATTCACCTATAGGGGCTACCTTGTTTGCTAACCGGCATTAAAATAACCAAAGAAGAAGACTGAAGTTGTGTGTGATTTCGAATTCTGGTGAAGGCAGATCTCAGAAAATGTCGACCACAAACTTTCTGAACAATTGTGCCCTGACTTTTACAGAATGTACACGACTTTTATCTTCAGATATGTTATATAGTATACAAACATCTTTTTTTCAGTAGCTTACAAAATAGCCTACAGTTGTTGATAATGTCATTGCCAATTTATATCAGCCTATTTATTAACCTTAATTCAATCAAGATCGGTTGAGTGTGGACAGGTTTTCTCTCTTGCAATGATCATTATCTGGTTTCCCCTCAGAAACGAATGAAGTGGTAGCACCCAATTTTAAACGTGTACAGACGTCAAAAACGGCCGTGTACAGACGTGAAAACGTGTACAGACGTCAAAAATGAACGTCTGTACACGTTCATTTTTGACGTCTGTACACGCACGCAAATTTAGACGTTTTGGCACAGTTGGCCTTCCATACACTCACTGAAACATCGAAGGTGGAGACTTGAAATAAAAACGTACAAATAAATCTGTTGTGTCTACACAACACTATCTTCAACAGATTGACTAGATATCCTTTGAAACGATAACATTAGTTGTTTCCACTTCCGTTGTCGAAGCAAACAGGATCGACTTAGGTGGGTAACATCAGCACTACAGCTTAGTAAACAAACTATCGTGATTCAACTCACCTTCAGTTCGCTCTAGCTATCTTGCTGAAAAATAGATATGGACACAAATGCATCTTGAATTGGAGATTTACATTACAACACAGGTTATTTATTTGAATGAAACACTGTCAGGAACATGAAATAACGTTAGCCCCATTGCCAATAAACTAAATCATCACACATTCTACCGATGCTAGATACAGGCAGGATACGTTAGCATTGCTATTAACTGTTAGCGACAACATCATACTACAGCTTGCGGTTGTAATGAACATAAGGTCAGCACCTCTTTTCAGCAACAGCTTCATATCAAATCCTGCTTTACATTGTCCCAAGGTTTGAGCAAATGTGTAATTGAGGGTCGAACTGCACAGAGATCTTCTCATAGACAAACATTACAGCCCGTCGAGTGTTGAAAGAAGATTCTGAAAAGTGTCAGTATTCCCTACAGCCTGGAACACTGCATTTACGATGGTCCATTTTCAATATCCTTTAAAAACTTCCAAACTTTCTCCTTTGTAATTCCCGTGGAAGTTCACAGAGCAGTGCGCAGCTAAACTAGTGCCTGAGATCCTGGGCCAGAACACCAGAGGGCTGGTCTCTATGTAAATGTTGGGGCGTGACAAAGGTGATGCTACATTTGTGACGTTACAAATTCAGCTTTTTGGAAACTGATAGTTTTACAGCTGCAGTTTTAAGTTTGAGATTTAGATAGGAAAGAGGTGTCAATGGACTTTGAGGTTTTGCAACAATCGGTTTTGCAATCAATGATCCCTTTAAACTATCCACAAAATGTCACAAGAAACTCTCAGTATGATTGACAATTTGATAGGGGTACCAATGTGTGTCATTAGTAAATCCTTACAGACTGCTCAAATCTGTCACAGTTTAACATTTGTTATTTTATATATTAACATTATACCAATATATATATTCCCGCCGTGCCAAATGACTGTGTCCTTGGGCAAGGCACTTCACCCTACTTGCCTCGGGGGAATGTCCCTGACCCTGTACTTACTGTAAGTCGCTCTGGATAAGAGTGTCTGCTAAATGACTAAATGTAAATGTAATTATTTTCTGATAATGGACACTTTGTCGGGGATTATTCCTTACCTAACCATGTTGACAATGTTACTGAATAACATAGGTATTAACTTTCTTTTGTGCCCAGAGAACCACACAGTGGAACACACAGCTGAGAGTTACATGCTGCAATGGCAGCGGGGCCACCTCAGTAACTACCACTATCTACTACACCTCAATAATCTGGCAGACCGCAGCTGCAATGATCTCTCTGCATACCCAGTCTTCCCCTGGATCATTTCAGACTACACAAGCACACACTTAGGTGAGTATAAAACAGGTTTAGTAATGCTGAGTCAAGTAAAAGGAGGAGTCAGAGGCTGAGCGGTTAGGGAATTGGGCTATTAGTTGGAAGGTTGCCGGTTCGATGCCGAATTACGTTGTGTCCTTGGGCAAGGCACTTCACCCTACTTGCCTCGGGGGAATGTCCCTGTAATTACTGTAAGTCGCTCTGGATAAGAGCGTCTGCTAGATGACAATGTAAATGTAAGTAAAAGTATTTAGTTATAAAAAAACTACTTAATAAACCAAACAAATAATTAATCTAATGAATGCTTTTACCAAAGATGATATAGCACATTTCTTTTATTTCTTGTTTCCTTCTTAAATGATCTGTAATTGTCTGAGGGCTCCTTGATGCTTGCATTCATTACCAGGCATGTTTTTTTTTCAAATGCCAGAAAAATCTGTAGATGCCGCTTTATAGGTCTTTAGGTTTCATTTACAGTAGTTCATTCATGTTAGAACAAATATGGCAGTCTCAGAGGGCATAATAGTCACGTTAGCATTACCATTGGGGATATGGGGCATTTGGGAGATTATTCTTAAAATCCAAAACATAAGTTACCTCAGCTGTGCTAAATTCTATTTCTTTCGTCAGATCTGACGAGTGCTTCAACATACAGAGACCTGAGTAAGCCTGTGGGAGCACTGAACCCAGGGAGACTGGAGAGATTGTTGGTGAGACTACCACGTTTTATGGAACTACTATATTGTTATCTGAATGAAGGCGGTTTTTCAACGTAGCATGTGTAGAGTTATTCTGAAGAATACAATATCAGGTGCAGCAGCAAATTACAAATATGTGGGACAGTTTTACATGCCACTTCAGGTGGTGCAAAGCCATGTTTGCTACAGACTTGGAAATATCATCTCATTTGTCACATTTCAGTGTAAAAATAAAAAAAGGCCACAAAGGCAATTCCCAACATTCTCTACTTAAACTGAATGTGACCAATATTTATAGATTAATCTGACAAACAGCTTAGATATTACTGTTGCATGGACAATCTAAGTATACAGTTAACATTTGACTTTAAAGTAGTATATTTAGTCAATTCAACAGATAATCAAGGATCATAACTGCATAGTTCTAATAGCATTCTGGGGGTTAGAGCCAAGGAACTGTGTCTCTTAACTACAAATGTAGAACAGTGCAACCAATAACAGCATCTTAAGTACAACAATACAAACAATACCCTTGGTACAATCTGTTTACAAGACAGTGCTACAACGGGATATTAATAAAATATGCAAGAAGGGGTCTCAGCACAGTTCCTTGTGGTACTCCCATAGCAAAGGGGCAGGATGCTAAAGTCAAACCTCTTTTACTGACCTAGAAGTAGCACCTGATCCAGGAGGGAGCAGTTGTTGTGTGTGTTCAGTGTTGAGATGAGAAGCTGGTGGTTGACCGTGTCAAAGGCTGCAGACAGGTTGAGGAGAATCAGGATGGATGAGAGGTTAGAAATTCAAGCTGTGTCAAGGGCCTCCATCACCACCTGGAGAGCATCAACATCAAGTGTTTAGCTTTGAACCATCGAGGCAGGAATCGGTGTGTATGTGTATCTGAGATTTGATCCTCTCGAGAACCGGGCACTCAATCAGCAGGTATGTGGCTCAGGACCCAGGGGCGTGCAGTTTTATGTGTGACAGTGTTTGGATGAATGATTAGTAAGAAATACATTTAAATATATACACACATTCACCACCATGTTGAGCTGCACTAAGTGATGAAGAAACAAGAAAATGCATTGAGTTGCGCTTAGCAATAGAGCCATGGAGAATAGGAACTGTACTAGTATTTACCACCAGGCGTCATGGCACTTGTCCTATCAATGCTCAGAAGAAAATATGAATGCAGCATGGACGGCAGATACATCATGGCAACAAAACAACAGACATTAGCTAAGTTGGCAATTTTTTGCTAAATTATTTCCTTGGTTATCGTCAAACAATAGACTTGTACAGGATTAAAGTGTTTTTTATGCTTGTTGTGCCACCGATACCTTTTTGTCATCACTCAATTTAAAGTGTCATCACTGAGGTGTACTGCATTTTATTTTCCGTTTTACAGTCGTGGTGAACTAAAGCGTGGCGATCTCTGCTGTGAATGAGAGGGATGTAAGGCCACACACATTTACTGTCTTATCTAAACATTTAAATGTAATTCTTACCCAAAAAACATGGGTCCAGTCCCATGTTTCAGTAAATCGTCAGCAGATTAAAAGGGACACCTCTGTACTCTCCTCATACTTATCAGAACACTTAGAACCATCCACAGGCTCACTGCCCTCTACACACTTTATTTTTTACTTAGTATTATAACTGAACTGCTCTTTAGACAAGATCACTTAAATTTTTCTTAAATAAATAACACCAACTCTGGAACTTCACTGCAGAATCCGGTCATCTTGTGACCCCAGACAGAAAAAGGGTGATTGGATTCCTACCATGCGGTGCTTCTCCTTCCATACTCCAGTAGTGGAATGACCTCCGCCTACGCACCTCTCCACCTAGGTCATCAGTTAGACCTTCCAGTGACTTTGTAGGGTCATTAAATCGTCAAAGTGTTTCTTGCAGAATATTAGGGGCCACAGCCATGCCCCCCTGTTTTCAGTTTTGCCCTGCCCTAGTGTTTCCCTGTGTCTGTCATTGTCTTCACTTGTGTCTCGTTCTCGTTAGTTTCATTGTGTCCACCAGGGGGGTATTCCATCAACATCGATTAAGGAAAAGCGAGATTTATTTCGCCAAGTCTCACTTACTTTAGCGAGAGTTCCGTTCCATTAAGGTGGCTTATTTTAGTTCAAGCTACGTAACCAAGGTAACTTATACTTCGGAACTAGCCTGCTCCGTGTCAGGCTAAAAGTCAAGCTAAACTAAAATGTGTTGCAAAGAATTTCAAACAAGCGGAAACAGAATTTCAAAAGACAGTTCCGTCGAGTAAATTCCTGCGCGCAAAACACTTTAGTCCGTGTTCGGAAACGTAAATTAAGACTTTTTGAAGTGCATACATGAACGATTTACGTGTTTATTTCTTCTCCCAAAAATATAATAATTTAAATAAAGAAGTTAAGAAATAATGTCACTTTAACTGTTTTCAAAAGCCATTAGTTAAGTGATGTAAAATAAGGCCTTAGAAACTAAGCAGAGCATCTAGACAAGTTACAATCGCTTATGGCGTATCCGTTCTTTGACACTTTTATCTTAATAAATGCGTACGGCAAAGTTATTTTGAAGTAATTTATTAATTGTGTTCAAGATGTGAAGACAAAAACATTGTTAGCCCACATCAAGTTCAATTAACCATGGCCTTCTTCAGTGTTTTTAATTTTATCCTACAATTTTCAATTGCTGCCACGTTCTTTGTTGGGTTATATTCTCAATCTCCTGTTGAGAATATCGGCCATAGGCCAGCCTACTGTCAGAACGTTTTCAAACAGCTCATCAAATTCCTAGCAGTAAATCACTGAATGCATATATGTTAATTTGTGTTAAATGTCTACAATTTACGCTTTTTAACGGTCGTAATGGTTTGACAAGTTGTCTCCATTGTCATGTTAATTGCAGCAACCCTTTTTGGGGACAACTCCCAAAAAACTCAAAAAATCTATTTACGCTGCTGAAACAACACCACTCTGCTGGTTTACGCTTTGCTTTTTGCGACATAACTCCTCTTTTCGACGATCGCCTGATCTGGGCTGCACAGTCTAAGCTTATTGAGGTCTAGCTTGAATTAGCGTTGCCTGTTAGTGGAACGGAACGTTAGTGGAACGGCTTGAGGTTTAAATCTGAGTTGACGTTTACCCAAGTGAGATTTATTCGTTTTCCCGGTTTTTGGTTAATAAACGCTTTTGTTTGACAATGCCTGCTGACTCTCCTGCACTTGGATCAGGGATGGAAATTAGCAGGGTAAACTCGCTTCACCTACCGGCCACTGTGGCGGGTAAATGAAAATAGCATAGAGAAAATTTGGGCGCGCGCCTAAGCCGTTTTCCCGAGATCCTATAACAAATCCTAAGGCCAAAAAAAAGGCAGCGATGAAAAACGCGAAAAACTTCAAAACAGTGTAACGGGCTCACACTCAGATTGCCAGTTTACACAAATCACAAAAATAATGGGACCAGCTGGCTAAAAGCAGAATTCCCATATCTCTTGAAAGCTGCCTTGCTCGACTTTTTAGATGTAGAATTGACTGTAAAACTGTAAAATTACACCTGACTATGCGGTCTACCGGGCGACAATCTCACTCAAATGACTTTCGTGACCCAAATCAAAATTCTGATGTGACAGATCATTAATCGCTTTTTCTCTTAAAGGCTGTTCTCTACCTTTTTCGTCTTTTTAAATCTATCCATTTGTATAATCCGTGTGTAATTCTCTAGCCATTATAAACGCTATCTTTCCCGGTTTTCTGCCACTATGTTGCGCGCGCATCCTGAATGTTTACAAACAAATAATTGGTAATCGAATTGAAGCGTGTCTTCTTGTCTGATCGATAGGCAACTTTGAGGTGCGCGAATGGACAGAGCGGCCAGTAAACTGTCGTTCAGCTGCGAGGGCCAGCCCGACGTGCATGACTACTACACCTGTACAAATGCGAATGAAATTTCCACTCAAAATGCTGACAAAAGTTTGATTAACGATTTCCAACGCAGCCTCCATTGGTATTCTTGACCTGGAATGATAATATATAGTGTAGGCACAAAGAAAATAAATGAAATTGCAAAAAACCTGGGAATAAATACATGGATTAGAAACAAATAAAAATAAAAAATATATATATCTCTTTTTTTGAGCACCGAAGACCCATTTTGACCCAAGAAAAACCCTGGTTGGGACTAAAAACCTAAAACTGGAAGCCATAAAAGACCACGAATCGTCAAAAGATCTTGTAGTATTAATTTCCACATGCAGTTAAAAACAAGAAAGTGGCTGGTAAAAACATTGAGTGGCTGGTAGATTTTGAAATCCACCAGCCACAGTGGCCGGCGGACAAAAATTGTAATTTCCATCCCTGACTTGGATCCTACACCACCTCTCGACTTGACACGTACTCTTACATGTGGGTCTTGGCCCCGTCTAAGCATCCATGTCAAACTCTGGCTGCCCCATCTCAGCCTTGGGTTGCCTCAGTGGTAATACTTTTCCAATAACAAACATAACTCGTCCAAAGTGATGGTGAAAAGAGGAAACTTCTGATCTTTGGTTACACTGTGTAGTCTGTAAATGGATTGTATTCTAAATCTAAATACTGCATTTAAAAATTGACATTTTTACTGGTCAGTTATTGTGTACCTGTTTCCTCACACCACTGAGGAATAGCAAGGCTTGAAATTTTGGTTGCATATGCTTCCGAAAATATATTTGAGAGCATTTGTGCAGGTGCAAATAATCGTCATGGTGCGACCTGTTTTCATTTCTTTACAAAACGCTTGCTAATAATGGTGTGCCTTCTGTGAGCTGATACAGTGACCTGTCCACTGTTCTATCCAACGTTCCACAACCAATCCAAAACTATTTTTTTTAATGTTAGCCGCCAGACACTCATTCAAACATTTTTCACACTCCTTGTATTTCTCACGCTGAGAAGTAAGGGATAACTGGTGGAAGATTATAAGAATTATAATTAGTTATAGTTTAAACTATAATTCATGTTGAGGCGCAGACATAACCCACGGAGGTAATATTTCTGCCGAGTTGAGAGCTGTCTCAAGTTATACAGCCAATTAGAAACAACAACCACCCCCACCCCTCCCTTTAGTCCTGTACATCTATAACATACAAATTGTAGTTGTGGTGCTCCTTAATATTTGGTGGGTGCTCCTACATTTTTGCTGGTGCTCCTAACTCCTAAATTGGGAGCACCAATGCCACCAAGTAAAAAAAGTTTATTTAAATCCCTGGATAGCACTCAATCTCCTGATTTGACTTACTCTTTTATAGATGCGGTACAAAGAAATGCCTGAACCCCGTTTTATGTATGGCAGTCATTACTCCTCTCCTGGCTATGTGCTATTCTACTTGGTCAGAGTGGGTAAGTATTTTCTTTTGCAAAGTATTTGACAATAGTTTGATATAGTACATTTTGATATCAGTATTGCCTATTTCAAAAATGGGCTCCATTGAAATATTTGTATTTGCTAATAAGTTACCTAAATAGTTACTTACACAACTCATAACTTTCACACTTTCAGCTCCAGAGCACATGCTGTGTCTACAAAATGGCCGCTACGACAATGCAGACCGCATGTTTAATAAGTTAGTAGTTGCTAACTATTATTTAAATATCATTTTTGTGTTTGTAAAAGCACAGCCTATTATGTTTATTTGCTGACGTGTCATATTATGGCATAATAACTATATTTCATTTATTTTACCTATGAAAAGATCATTAGCTGACTAGACACTAAACAAAAAACACTAGTTTATTAGGTACAACCATCTAGTGCCAGGTTGTACTCTGTTTTGTTTCCAGAATAGCCTAAATTACAAGGTTTCCAAAACATTCTACAATTGTGTTATAGCATACGGACAAAATGGCATCATGTATTTATTGCAGACGGTGGTACATTTTAGCCTGTTCCATTTCTTCCCAAAGATGCTCTGTCAGGAAGGCCACTGAAGTACACTTAAATCACTGCCACTGAAATTCTCCTAAAGTACTTGAACTCAACCTCGCACATAATCTATTCTAGTCAAATTGCCAATGCTGTGATAGCCTACATTCATGCAAATTATGTAGCCTTCATTTGTCTGCTGTTTCCTACGTAATACATTGCTTATGTTGATCAACATTTACTATTTTGTTTCTCTGTTAAATTGTCTTATGTAATGGCGGAAATTCTAGTGGCACTGTGTAGATCTGAATCGTCAAGAGATACGGTTTCAATACAATTTATTTAGATTATACAATTACATAAGATTAAACAAAGCTTTGCTGATCAGTCAATTACGAAGGAGATGCTATTCACACAAATCGTTCTTAGGAGTGATAACACAATAAGGAAGGGTCTCCCTTATAAGAACAAGGAACAGATGTTAATAATCAATCAATACAGTGGTCACCATGATTGGTCAGCACTGGTCAGTGACAAGTTAAGACAATAAAACCCCCAGGGCAGTGTTCCATGTCCTTTGATGTAGTTTCTCTATCTGTACATAAACAGGACACCAACCCAATCTCCTGTAACAAATGGTTCTGGGCAAAGAGGTCAACTTGCCTTAATCTACTCTTCCCAATTTAGTGCCTTAGCTGGCTGTTGATTAGATCAGTCATAAATACCTTAGTTTACCATTTACACAACCTCAGTCTCTTAAAAACACACTCTTAGTAACTAAATCCAAAACTGCCATTACATTTACCACTACAAACATCGAAACATTTAGTTCATAACAAAAGTCATTACATGCACAATGATTGAGCCAGTTGTCATAATTCACCGTACAGCGCTTGTTGCAATGTGCAGGCAGTTTTGACATCAGTAAACACATTCATTTATGTAACAAAATTTACTGATCTATTCTGAAACTATATCCACTTTATATTGTCATTCTGTTAGCTAATAATCGGTTGTAAAAGCTAATTCCTTATGCCTTACTATGAACTCCGGTGTGTTAAGCGCTTCAGAGTGAAGGGGCTGGGATGAGTTCTGTGAAGGAAAATGCTGACGGTGCTGTGTAGTCAAGATGATGGTTCAATACAATTTATTTAGTTTGCACAAAACATAAGTTTAGAGAGTACCCTGGGCCCGTTATAACGAAGGACATGTAAGCTACAGGTCGTTCGGAAGAGTGGTCCCGAACATCACATACACATTACTTTTAAATACATAAGCCCAAAATTTCCTCCACAGTTCCCATCTTCCCGTGGAGGCACATGAAAGATGAGGATCGTTTTAAAATTTTTTGAAATGCTGATCCGAACAACATCAATCACGGCACTGCACGTTGGATTATAAAAAGGACACCTGCGAAGTTTTGAACTTTCCAGAGTGCCCGGTTCTTGAGATAACTATCGGAAACTCAATTACACAGACAGACACACAAACAAACCATCACCATCATCTTGCTACATTGCCAGCCGCTGCAGGCGGCTGACTTGAAACAGTGAATTCTGGTTAGACTTTTTGTCCGACTTGAGACGGCGCCGAGGCTAGGTCACTGTGACGTAGCCATCAAAGTACCGTGAGATCGATTCGAGAACTGCTGACTGTGTAGCCGAGCGCATTTTCTCAAGAGCAACTGCACGGCTTCAAATGACGACACAGCTATTTCATGATTGGCCAGACTCACACACGGCAACTTTGACGCTTGTTTTGTAATTATTCTGACACCTTTAGTTTCGCCAATGCTCAAATCCGGACCAAACCATTTGATTGAATAAAACATTTGTTGAAGAAAGGGTTTTGGGCCACCTCTTCTACTAACGGAAAGATTAAGTTTAATTATAAATAAAGTAACGTAAGCAAACAGCGCTTGATCGGCCATGTCTGACATCAATGCAAAAACCACGAGAAGCTGGAATGTCCAACTTCACAGAGCCGTTTTCAACTCCTCCCCGACTGCAAGCGGCTACTCTCGCCGGTCGTTTCATGCAGCCGCAGTCCATGTCGAACGCACCTATTTACACACAGCTATTTTAGAGTTAGGCATACTGAGCAAAAGAGAGAGTGGGAGAAAATATATGATGTATTTACAGTATATTACACACAGTACAGTAAATATTTGATCAGCAAACAAAGGTGCCCTAATCCCCCCAAAAATTGAACTTCAAGTACAGAAATCTTGAATTGATATGTTATATAAAATATTGATTTACATTAAGTAAGTTAAGGTAGACTATTATTTACTAATTAAGTGAAAATGTATAATGGAATGCTCATGATTGATGAAATGCTCAAATAATAATCACATATTTAAATGATTATAAATTAAATATCTAGAGAGGGTACAATTTCTGGGGACATGTTGAGGTGTGCTTGTGGCTGCTGCTGCTGGGGCAGTTTTCTTTTTTAGCATCACGTCCAAACTTATTACATTTTTATATTTGTAGAAAGACAATGATTTTTCATATGTGTACTTACACTTTACAACTGATATTTCTACATAGTTTAAATAAGTATGCATACTTAATATGTATCAAGACTGCATAGATTAAAAAGCATAAAACATAAATATGTTTCTTTAATACCAAGTAAAAATGTAGATTGAAACAAGGTTCTCCTCATTTTCCTTAGTGCAAGAGATTACACAAATATGATATGTGGTGGCCTCACATAGTTGAAATAGTTGCATCAAAACAGAGAAATAGGCAGTGGCGGCTCCTGACAAATTTCTCAGGGGGGGCAATTGTTGCGATGATGGCTAAGATCCACGGTACAATTAGATTTTTTTCTGCTCACCTCATCGAACAGCTAAATGGCAACATCAGACATTGACTGCATGTACTATATAATTTTTTTGATACAGCTAAATCAAGTTCATAGTTAATGTTAACATGATTTTGGCTGATGAATGAAGTATCCCACTGTGGTCATCAAAAGGTACATTTTCATCTACCATTTTGCCTCCTTAAATACCTCTGAAAGTTAAAAGAGACTGCTTTACAATAAATCACAATACTCTCTCCATCTGATAACATTTATTTTAAGTGCAGCAGTTGTGTTCTGATTAAACAAAAACATTGATGTTAGCATAGCCTAGTAATTACAATATTTACAGTTCTCATTAGGCTACATGTTAACAACTTGATGACAGCATACATAAAAACTAGTGGCATAGCCTACTCATTGCAATATTTACAGTATTCCTAAAACAAGAATGATCCAAGGTGATAATCAAAACATTGGGTGCTATTTAACAAGAATTTACCCAAACAAAAAAATTGGCTAATGATATGCAATTAATACAGCTATTTCCAATTCAACATTTGAGTAGTGCAACAACACAACAACTACATTACTCACTTGTATTGCAATTTTGCTCGTCTCTCTTGCAAAGCAGCAAAGTGATCAATGACCCTCTCATTAAAATCAGGCATGTTCCTGACTAGTTCCCTCTCCATGGAAAGCATGGCCACAGCATTGAGACGATCCTGTCCCATTGAGTTTCGCAGGAATGTCTTGATTCTCTTTAAGGTCGAGAAACACCTCTCAGCTTCAGCAGTTGTCATGGGAGTGGTTATGAGGATGTTCAACAGAGCCACAGTCTCTGATAGGGTCTCATGGAGGTTGTTCCTCTGTAGAACCTGGTAGAGTGCCAATGCACCACTGCAGCCCTTGAAATCTGGACTCTCGTAGATAAGGGACAGTTCAGTCTTGAGCTTCGCCTTATTCAGCATGGGGTATGCCTTGATAGTGGTGTTCAGAGCCTCATCAGGGAACATATGGCAGTACTGCTCAAACAGGTCTCCTTGTAGCAGCGTTGCACTCACGAGGTGGCTTGTGAAAGAGAACCTCTCTTTTGCATGGCCCAAGATGGTGTCACAGACCTGTCAAAATAAATAGAGTATATCACAAATTGGAAGTACACTATGAGTAAAAAAGACTGCCACCATCCATCCTTCAATGTAAATGTAAATACAGAAGGGGTGATTTTCTAACACTAGGTTCCAGAAGCCTTAAAAATTAGGCCTGCATGACACTAGAATACAATAAAGTAAGGTAAACAATTAAGTGAAAGTAAGAAAAAAATAAAACAAAAAGAAGAAAATAAACAAACAAAACTACAAAATCATCTACCTCCTTAGACAGCCTCTGCTTGTCTTGCTCTCCCAAGGCCCTCCGTTTTCCTGTGGTTCCTGCTGCTACTTGCTGCTGCTCTGGAGATGAGCTCTGGTCCCTGAAACAGACAGACAAGGAGAGTGTGTGTTAGTATATGAACGTATACAGTATGTCAATGCAATTACCTACAGTTCCTGTCTTAGAATACCAGTAATAATAGTACGTTTTTTCTTGTTTAAGATAAACTGGGAAAATATAAAAAAAACATCTGGATGTGCTTAACTTTGTCACACAAAGAGTAATTACAATTTATGAAATATACAATGACTGAATTAGTTTCTTACTTTTGAGTGTCTAAGCATTTAGCATATAGGCTTACATCGCAGCATTCATACTGCATTTGATTATTACAAGGTATATTCAGGTGTGCAAAATTATTTGATCCTATACGAGCCATTACAGAGCCTATATTAACAGGCAGTTAGGAAAAAGGCAAATAATATAGTTTCCCTGAATATGAAACGCTGCCATCAGGCAGAAGAATGTGTATTAAGATACAAATCAAATCGCTTAAAATGTTTATTTGTTCTGGCCTCCATTAAGCTGATGAACAACGTGCAATAGAATAATGTGCAATAAATAGGTAAGTACTTGACTTTAGCACTCATACTTTAGCACCTGCACCTTATTCACACGTTCTAGTGCAATAGTTATAGTTAATAGTTTTTAATTAAGCAATCATTCACTGTGCCCAAGACAAATTTCCCCATGGTGATAATAAAGTGTAACTTATCTTACCTTATGGCCTGAACACTGCTTGTGAAGCTCTGCAGGGCATGTTTGATGAAGACTGCATCAATGTCCTTCTTCTGCAGCTGTTGGTACATCATGTCAACGTGAGGCATGATTTGATGAAATAGAGGCAGGAAAAACTTGAAGTCATGGTCCTGCAGCATCCTCAGGAAGCCAGATGCCTCCCTCACTGTGGTGCTGTCAAATGAGCCGTCTGTCCTGATGGCTTCAAAACACTCTATGAGGTCATCTAGGTTCTCATAGACTGTGTTCACGACCCTGCTGTTGAAGTTCCATCTTGTGGGCGATGCTCTTGGCAGCCTCCGTGCAACAACCTGGTAGAGGATGGTGGTGCGTTTGGGTGACCGACTAAAAAAGCTAGAAATGCCATTCAGATCCGAGAAAAAAACCCTCACTGCTGGGACATGAGAAGTGGCTTGCTGCATGATCAAATTCAGCTGGTGTGCATAGCAATGCAAATAATGTGCATTTTTGTAATGCTCTCGCACTTTTTGCTGCACACCAGCCTTCTCTCCTCTCATCACGCTGGCCCCGTCATACGCTTGCGCGATGAGTTTACCCTTGTCTTCCTCGGCGAATAGACGGTTCAGTCTCTCCATGATAGCAGTGGCAATCGAGTCAGCCGTTGAAGACGAGAGGGGGACAAACTCAAAGAAACGCTCTTGAACAGCATGGCTCCCGTCAATGTATCGCAATACCATGACCATCTGAGTCTGAGTCGAGACGTCCGTTGTTTCGTCAGCTTGGATCGCAACGAAGCTGGCCGTCTTCACTTCCTCCGTGATGCGTGCCCTAATGACAGCTGCCATGCAGTCAAGCAGCTCATTTTGGACCGTCTTGGACGTGCCTTGGTGGCCGTTTTTAAATGCTCCTCAAAAACTTCGTCTAGGGATGCAATTAACTCAACCAATCCACGAAAAATTCCGGGGTTGCTGGATCCCTCGCTTTCGTCTCGGCCTCGCAAGGCCAACTCAAATACACCGCAGAACTTAACACAGTCGATCAGGCGGCGCAGAATGTGGCGGTTTTTGCTCACCTCGTCATTGTGACGACGCACTGCTAGCCTGTAGCTCTCGTCCAACTGCGTAGCAATGTTGACACTCCGAAACGCCGACAGTTTCAAGCAGCTGTCCATGTGCATCCTCGATGTTTCATGCTTTTTAATTTTTTCCGACAGATGATGCAGATCTGTGAAACCTGTTGTAGTCCAAGGTGTTTCCGTAGAGCCATCAGGGTGGATGAGGACGCAGGGGTAGCAGAAGAGTCCGTTAGCTACCTCGCATCCTGCTAGCCAGTTTTTCCTCTCGTACCAGCACCGCGAAAATCCCCTGGTGTACGACTTGCCTCCTTTCTTTGATATTTGTTTAATATTTAAATTTGGTCGGGGTGGTCCTAATTCTTTCACAGCCAATTTTTCCTGATTGCTTCGACGACTAAATGGTAATTCTCTAAATGAAATGATTGAGTTGCTCTGAGCTGTAACATTCGCCATGACGATCTTGAATGTGACTGCGGCGCAGGCACATAACGTGATGAACCTATTAAAAGCCATACAAAGCACCACGTGACAGACTGCAATAGTTCACTGTAGTGTACGTATGATATGACGGAATCACGTTAGGGCGAGCACTCCCGGAGCCCATAGAGAATGCATTGCAGGGCTTGCAGTTTGAAAAAAAAGCTTTTACATGAAAGTCAACGAGAGCGCTGGGGGCGATTTCCAGCCGGGCTGAAATCGCCCATAGCACTCGGTTGGTATGGAACACAACTGCTCAGAGGAAAACAGGCTATCTTAATTTTTTACAAAATGTATTAGTTATCATCATGATCACTAAAAAATATATACATATTATATATTATTTAAAAAAATTATTAGGCATATTATCTTTTTTTTTATTTATTAAAAAAAATTATTAGGCATATCTAACTCAAGGAGGGCGACGCCCTATCGCCCTCTATTGGCCAGCCGCCCCTGGAAATAGGGCAAACTTAGGGCGTAAACTTTATTATGACTTAAACTTCCCCAATAGGTTTTCCCCATCTACTGATATTTTTTAAGCTTTTACTCATACTGATCTGAATAAAGAGATTCCTTTGAAACAAGATAATTCAAACAACTTGTTGATTGGAAATTCATTTAAAATGCTTTATGCTTGACATCAGCCTGTAAAGGATGAAAATTACTAGCGCTGAACTACAACATCAACCTAAACTTTTGAACATGTAGTATTATCATTTGTGCACATTTACCTCCTGCAGCCAACTTTTATTAGGCCCATTTACTGGACCCTATTATATTTGTTCACAGCATTGGAGAAACATGGAGAAATTGCTTGGAAGGTGCAACAGACTTCAAAGAGGTAGGGCATTTGGATTACAGAACAAAATGCAATTTCTCTGCATGATCATTTTAACATTTTCTCATATGTATTTTTGTCAACCTCTTTCAGTTGATTCCTGACTTTTATGGTGATGATACCAGCTTTCTTGTGAACAGTTTGAATCTAAACTTGGGAAGAAGACAGGATGGAAGCTGGGTTGGAGATGTGGTTCTTCCTCCATGGGCACAAGGTATCTACACCAAATATCTTGAAAACAATCTTCATTTTGCATGAATGATCAACAACTTGACAACATGGCTGAGGATTTGTCTCAATGTTTCATGCAGATGCTAGTGATTTTCTTCAGAAGAATCGTCAAGCATTTGAGAGTCAGTATGTGTCAGAACACCTGCATGAGTGGATTGACCTGGTGTTTGGCTTTAAACAAAGAGGATGTGAAGCGGTGGTGGCCCACAATGGTATGAGACACCTGGATCATCACAGCATTTATAGATTACAATTGATGAAAAGCCTTGAAATAGTATTCATTACATGTATGAATGTCTGTGTTTCACATTCAGAGCTTTATTTAGTTTACTTTTGTTTAAGCAGGGTATCCCATACAAATTATATAAACTTGAATGTACAGTTATACATTTTTGACATTCATATAGTTTATAGAGTGCTTGAGAAATTACATTACCCAAACCCAACCCATGGGTGCTTTGTGTAAATAATATGTAAATAGTTATGTAGTCTATTATCGTACACTTTTTAATGCAGGACATAAAGTTGAGCTGACAAATCAAATAATCAAATTCTCACGCCATAGCTATCCGAGTTCCAAAATTGTCTGTGAGCTACAGTAGCCCAAAAAAGATAGGCCAAAAGAGCTAGCCCAAATGCTAAAAGGTGTTTTACAGATCTACAGTATGGTCGAATAGGAGTCAGTTGATGTACAGTTGAGGTTCATGCTTTTTATTGTGAAAGAACACATTTATTAGTTGTTTGAATTTTCAGAATAAAAACAATAGTAATTTAAGGCCACTGCCCCAAAATAATTGATTTATTTAGTTAGCATCTTAGTCTAAAGTCTTCAGGAGACGTTATTCTCACATAGGGACAACTTTGCAGTATGGCCAACACTTTTGTAAAACGGTGCATGTAACATGAGAAAGCTATGAGGCCAAAATAGAATGTTAATAATACATTTAGAAACCACCTTAGAAACTATTACACTAGCGATGTGATGTAATGGGGGAAAACAAAAATATATTTTCTGATTTACAGTGTTTCATCCCTTGACATATGAGGGTAGCATTGATTGTGACAGGTAAGGCCTTCTTAATAAGGTAACCTTGGCTCAAGTGAGACCAGAAATTACAAACATATTTGCATTTGTAAAAATAATCCTCATACAACCTGCTTATCATAGTCAAAGTATCAAAGTTTACTACTAACCATCTACCTATTTATACTACTTCCCTTGACCCAATTCATCGTAGAGAGCCCCCTAAACTTTTTTGTGGCCATTATTCTTCATATTCTTGATTACAACCAACCATCATTAGATGATTGCATACAATTGCGTAGAATTCGATTCGGAAGTTTTAAAACACTGGTGAACAGAATCCATAGTCCACTGTAACATGTTTAATTTTAATGTTTAACATTTTTATTTAAGTTTGTTATCATCTAGTGAGAAATATTTATACCAAGGATTTACTTGTACATTGTTTTTGATGTTGAGAACTTTAACATATATATTTAATCTATATCTATATTTATCTTTTACCCATTTCATTCTGAGAAGCGTCATGGACCCTGATCAAAGGATTGCCATGTTGACACAGATTCTTGAATTTGGTCAAACTCCAAAGCAGCTGTTCACCAACCCTCATCCACAGAGGATCACCCCTTGGGTGAACATGTCTCAGACAGCCAGCTGCAACACAGCCCTCTCTCCAGGTACCCAGGATCTAGCTAAGCCATACAACTGCATAATAGGAATGTACAATGGAATGTTTAGCCACAGTTTATAGGTCTATTGGTGGTTGTATCACCAATAGACCTCAACTGGGAGAAGGCAAAATACAGTGTGTATACATAATCCTGGGGTGAAATAATGGTAAGTGATCCACCATCATCTTGCTACATTGCCAAGAAACTAAATGAGAATGTATAGAATGTACACTATATGCATAAAAATCTGTATTATCAACATTCCAAATTAACCTGTTTTTGTATTTAAATGTTTTTTTATCCTATTTTGGATGGAAGATACCATTAGCTTTTGTTGTGTCACATAGCCTAAATTTGTGAGGACTCTTCCTTTAAAGACCTGACAGAAAGAAGCGGAAGAATGACCTGGACCAATATAACAAGTCTGAAACTGCTGTCAAGCCACAAAATTCACAAAGAGTGAGTAACAATAAGAAATACAATTTTGGGAGTAAGTGAAAAGTAAATATGGCACAATGTATTTTTCAGTATGCATATTTTCTATGTAACAGAATACAACCTGTTCTATTTCGTTACAACCCTTGTTGGTATTGGCTTTATTTAGGAATACTAGGAATATTTGTGTGAAACATCAAACAGGTAGGTGTATCTGCAGCAAAAATACAAGAAACTTGTAAATTGTTAATTAATTGTAACAAACAAAACTTGTAAACCAACCATGCGCCAAGGAAAATCATCAGGCTTGTATCAGTTGTGCAGATCTTTTTGTATGATTTAAATATATGCTTAAACACGATATGTTAATACAGGGCTGTGACAGGTATCACTGTGACACAAAACGGGTCAGCTGTTTTTACAACATCACAAGGTAAGTTCTTATTGTTTTTTCATATTTTATTACTAGTTTTTTTTTAAATAGACGGACATTAATTGTCCCTAAATTACAATCTTTTCTTCATGATTATCTAAGAAAGGTCTGTCTTTTTCCACAGACTCCACACTGAAAATGTTTTCCAAAGAGTCAAATGTATTTCAGCGGAGCATGTCCTTCTCCAATATGGTATTTATTTAGTATAATTGTATCCTCTATAGTAGTTTGTTCCAACATAATTCAACTGTTACTGTTCTTACTTTTCAAGGCTTTATCATCCTGCTTGATTCTTCCTGAAGATAAAGCTGTGGTTTGTTCCTCCTGGGATAACAATGTGTGAGTTATTCAAATAATTCTCCATTTGTGTAGCATATTTAATAAAACATATATGTATAAAAAATTGCTATACTGTATATATGCACAATAAATGTACAGTACTGTGTAAAGTCTTAGGCACAATTAAAAATTCAAAAAAAGTTGAGCACAAATGTTTTAAGAAATAATGAAATGATGAAGACTAAACTTAAAGTGAAACTAAACTAAATATCCTTCTGCTCAGTACTGTATATGTACTGTATATATCTTCATCTATACTATAATGCTATACATCTCTGTCTGTGTGTGTGGGTGCAAGATTTATAGTGAGATTTTAGTGGAACGATTAGCTCTGGAACCGGGCTTTGTGTCCGTCATAGGACCCAAGGACTTGCAGTCCCACTGTTGATGTTATCTGGATGAGCTTTTCGAGATTGCAAAAAATAATTTGCCGCCATGTTTCGTGATTAATTGTGACATATGGATCTTGTGAGAAACAAATATCACAGCAATGGAGCTGAGCTCCACTAAGCGCTTGAGTTTTCTGGGTATAATAGGAGCACATTCTTTTATTGATTTTATGACACCAATGCGGCCAGATGAGCAGTGCTGACTGCCGGCATAACATTGAATCAGTTTCTTTCAAAGGTTTTCTTTCACAGATGAAATACTGGAAGACATTGCTAAGTCAATTGTATTAAGTATTAGCAGTATAGTATAAGTTATAAAAAAAATGGAAGAATGCACAGTATGAGGGAGGGGTGTAACACCCTATTCACACCGGACGTGTCAGTGGCGCGTTACAACTGCAACGCGAGTTTGTTCTGTCCTCCACACGACCTCAATTCACACCGGACACGTCTATGGCGCGTTACGGCTGCGACACAACCAGGTTTAGTTGTCTTTACAGCATTTTAGAAGAGGAGCTGCGAGGCAGCTGATAACAATGTTATTAGGCTATTTGTGGTGTCATAACTAGTGTTATTCAACTTCTAGGATGAATCTCTCTTCGTCCTTGATCTAACATCCTTCTATTTTTGGCCTTTTGCCACTGAAATAGTTACGTGAAATACATGATTTTCAGACCTTTTTGTATTTTACCTTGCGGCTTGGAAGCAAGGACCGTCAAAAATAGAAAAGCTACCTCTCTACATCTCTCTAAGCTGCATGGAGGCCTGCATCTGGGACTCTTCAGAAACAGATGTAACGTGCTGCAGACACGTCCGGTGTGAATAGCATCATAACATCCAACCTACCCCTGGAAAGCCCAACCCCCATACCATGTGTCACTCAGTTTCACACAATAACTTGTAGTATCCAAACAGTGTAACTAGTAAGTAAGTGTAGGGGGTAAAAATATGGTCGAAAGAACCAAAACGAATTCCCCTAGGGTTTAAAGGAAGATGGGAAACTGTGTATTAGCATGAACCAAATAAGGCCAATACAAATATAAATTATAGTTATTTGACTCTATGGATTAAATCAGAGCAAGAATGGTCAAAGTACGGTCAAAAGGAATACGCATTTAATAACATTGCAAATGAATGAAATCAATTACAAGGCAAACATGTTACAAAAGAAATCTTACCTACTCCACCGTGATCATTGTAAATCAGAGAGAAAGCAAGAGGGAGCAAGGAGTAGGACAGTAGGACAAGGCAGAACTGAGAAGAAGGTCTCAGGAGATGAAGAAATCCAAAGAACAATGCATTACAATTCCCTTTATACAAAAGAACAACCAATCAGACCACATCTTGAATGGGGTGTGAGGGCCATCAAGTTGAGACCGTCCAGAAACTCCAGACTTTAGCATATGAGAGGTGGGGGCAGGTTTGACACCCAGCCTTACATAAGTAGTAAGTAAAGTTTATTTGTATAGCACCTCTCGCAGATAAAATCACAAAATGCAATATAACACTACAAATAAAGAATACAGAACATTTAAATAGAAACATGACAGACAACCATAAAAACCCTTCAACTAACTAAAAGCCTGCTTGAATAGCAAAGTCTTGAATTGCTTTTTAAAAGCTTCGACAGAAGTTGAACACTGTAGAGAGGGAGGCAAGGCATTCCACAACCTAGGGGCCACTGCTCAGGATGATCGATCCCCTCTAGTTTTAAAATGGGTACAGGGAACAACTAAAAGCTTCTGACCCAATCCCTCAAATTATGGGTGGGGGTATGAAGCTGTATTAAATCAGAAATGTAGGGAGGAACTTCTTCATTCAGGGCTCTGAAGGTGAGGACCAGGATTTTAAATTGAATTCTGTACTGGATTGGTAACCAGTGAAGTGATGCTAAAACAGGTGTAATGTGTGCTCTTTTGTTAATGTGCGTTAAAAGCCTTGCAGCAGAGTTCTGAACGGCCTGGAGACGGTCGAGCTCCTTCTTGTTCAAACAGGTAAAAAGACCATTAGAATGATCTAAACAAGAAGAAATAAAAGCATGAATAATCATCTCCAGTTCACCCTTGGACACTACTTTTCTTAATTTGGAAATATTCCTCAGTTGGAAAAAACAGTTTCTAACTAATTGTTTTGAGTGATGCCCCAAGGACATAGCTGAGTCAAACACTACACCTAAGCTCCTGAGGCTTGGCTGGACAGATGAGCCTAAGTCACCAATATGCTGCTTTATCAGCGGGATTTTACATTCAGGGGCAATAATTAGAGTTTCTGTTTTATCTGAGTTTAAAAGCAAAACGTTGTCCCCCAACCACTGCTTGATACTAGTCAAGCAATTGATTAAAGACGACAATTTATAGAACTCAGTTTCCTTAAACAAGCAGTACAATTTAATATCATCCGCATACAGATAGCAGTTCCTATGTAACTATAATGTTGTTCCATGTATTACTACTATAGAAGTTATACGTAGTTGTATGGTAGTTAATGCAGTGTTTTCTTTAGGATTTTTTTTTGCAGTGGGGGCAGGTCTATCAGAACAACAACCCACCCCAGCCCTGCCACCAAATGTTTTACATATGAAATGGAACTGTATGCTTAATTTGATCCTGATATATAGGCTAAACATTCTGTAGAAAATAATAACGATAAACCCACTATTAATTACATTATCCTAAAGCAGTGTAACGATTTCAGCATAATAATGCACCTAAATACAAACGTGAGCAAGGGTGTTCAGCAATCGCTATCGAATCAACAGCCACGTGCAATTTAGCTGGCAGGTGAAGAATACAAACAACAAAAATCACCAGTTAACTTAATGTAAATTTGCAAGAACTATAGTCTAGTACAATAACAGGCTTAAATGAACTGACAACATAAGTTCATAAGACATCTGTCTAACTAGACTGCTCTCTTCTCTTTAAGGTGTCTTAAAAACCGTTGTTTTCGAACAGCCTAGTTAGACAGGATGTACCTCATCGCACTGCGTGTACATGGCTAGCTATGACAGTTAAAACACCCTGATATATTTTTAAATAGCAGGTTATTTTTAAAGTACATTTTGTGTGCACTTACAATGCACATTTACAATTTCACATCATAAACAACCGTTCACTCTCTTAACTATCTTGCATTAAATATAGATAAATACTGTACCGGAGCTAACGTTAGCAACGCCGTTAACAATCATCTACCATAGCGACCTGGCTAATTTATACCTCGCTAACGAATTCAGACTATTTTTGTTAATCAATCATGGCATAATTAAATAGTAAACTGTTTATTTCTTGGTACCTTTTCAAAAAAAAGAGCAAAAAGAGCAAAGGAAATTACATTTATGAACACTTTTGATGTGAACTTCGGTATTTCGTTCCGCCATCTTTTTTTGAAAATTTCTGATTTGGGTTCTGGCGCACAGACTTATGGGTAATAAGTGCCGCCATTAAAACATTAAGACAGCAAGGCAGCTCAGATGCTCTCTTAAAAAATGACCGTTATGTGACGTATTTAAGGTATCTTATTAGACAGGAAGAGAACATTTAAGCGTTTTCGAACAGACCTCGCTGTCTTAAAAGGAAGGAAGGAAGGAAGGAAGGAAGGAAGGACGCATTTTAAGCGTTTTCGAACAGAGCCACAATCTCAACTGGCTAGTTATCCTCCGGACAGCGGCAGTCTCATTTCTTTCTCTCCCTTACGCCTGGGACTATGGCGAGCGGAAAGGGACATTCCTAGGCTCACCAGGAGAAGGAGCAGCCTAACCATACGTCGCCACCAGTCCGTGTGGATTTTTTGAATGAAAGTGAATGGGACTGCAAACGAGAGACAGGCGGCGACGGCATGTAAGGAACGTCTACCGGCGGCGACGTTGCGGCGACGCATGTTCGAAAGTATAAAAAATACTTACGCCTACTAAGTACGTCTGAGATAAGTACGTCGTCACTAAGCCGCACGTCGTCGCCAAACAACACACCTACTAGCCTAAGTAGCTACGTCGCCGCCGTCACTGGCTTTTTTTTCAAACCTTATTGAGTGAAATAAAGTCGCATGGCTACATGTTTCATATGTTAAAATGTCTTTATTGAGAGCTATAGTGTAAGAGTAGCCAATTGTGCACAGTCTGCAGCATAGATTATTTTACAACAGGTGCAGCACCCCCTATTGTTGGGATGAAGAAATTACATTTTCAAACAAAAGAATATACACAAACGATTAAAGGTTTTTAGAACATGTTAAAGTGATGTCAGAGTTGTATGTTCTATCATGGTTTGTTGTACTCTAATGATTACTTATACATTTTAAGATCCAGTATTCATTTTGAGCATGTTTTAAAACCTAGAATTGCCTCTAGCCTGTAGTATGCTAATTGTTTGTAGGCTAGCCTACACATTTTAAATTGAATAGGTTGAACATCAACATGTAACATCAAGTTTAACCTCGAAATTCCAAACGAATTAGCTTTCAATTTTACCTATGCCTAGCTACTTGAACTGTGTCCTGGCAATAAATAAAGAACAATATGCTACATGTTTTGCCAGGATAAATGGCTAGCTAGACCATTTAATGTTCATGATGTTCACTGTGTATTTATTTCTTTGACTGGGTACAACAACGCGATCAGTCAATCGACTATAAAATGTTTTTAATGTCGGGCTACGACTAAAGTCATCTTCTGACAATGCCTTTGCTTCGTGTTAAAAGCTCCAAAATGATGAACTGGCAAAAACGTTATAAGTATACATTTACTCTAAAATGTACTTAAAAGTATGGCGACGACGTTATCCACAAGTACGTAGGCTAAACCATAAATAGGTTTGACGACGTAGCAACTTATCCAGAAGTAGATGTCAAACGACAGTCTCCTTAGGCAGGTTATCCATGTCCCTTTCCGCTCGCCATATGGGACACACCATAGATATATATAAACACATTGGACACACTGCCTGCGATCTGCTGCGACACGCCTGGAAGCTCCGCCTTTTTCTTTCGGCGCCAATGTTATCAAATGGGACCGACCACCAGGCCCGTCGCACCCGTGGGGGATGTGGGTGTTTTCACACCCACACTTTTCCCGATGAGAGGGTTCAACACCCACACTTTTTCCACAGTTTTGCGTCGAACTGAGTGCCGAAGCACTTCTGGGCCGGAGGGCCGCTTGCCTTATTTTAATTTTTTACTAGCCTACTAATAAAAATGTCGGCAGAAGATCGAGCGACACGGTTGGCCAGCAACACGGTTGGCCGGCCCCCCTTTCCCCCAGGACGGTTGGTCTATTCCAAATGAATTTATGCAGCCCTTACGGGCTGTCACTGTTGTGTGTAAGCGGCACTAACTGACAAATCGAAAGCTAGCTAGTAGAGACAATATAAAGATGGAAAACCAGGCTAAGAAACGTAAACGTAATTACCTTCACTAGACAATGTTTGCCAATTGGGCAAACGGCTATACGGTTTGTTTGTTTTACATCAAGTTCCAAAAAATGTTTTCGCTCAAATTACCTAAAAAAATTTTAAGCGCAGAACTACCTATCACATCAAACACAGAATTGGCATGCATGCAGGGCGCTCGCTGTGATGGCGAATACGGGACCGGTTCTGGTGGACCGGTCTGGGTCAAAGTCCAGGGCCTATTTTTACTTCCAGTCCGTCCCTGCCCCTCACCCTGAGTGAGACACAATGTTTAAGCCTAAGCAAACTTCTAAATTCTGTCATTGTATCCATTCTTTCTATTGTTAATAAACAAATCACATCCATCCCCCTCACTTTTGAAAAGCTTGCTACGCCCCTGCCGACCACACTGGCTGTGAAGCACTGTGAAATGCCGCGATTGCCTGCGATCTGCAGCGATCGTTTCGGCAGCTGGTCTAATTTTGGTCTAATATTTTCGCTAGCAAAATCGACTGCAGGATGATTACTTAAAGCCCATATAGCAGGTTGATTTTTCCAACGAATTTGCGCAATTTACATGTTGGTTATAAACATTTAAACTGTTATCTATTGTATTTCATGTTGTTGGGTGTCACAAAACGTAATATAATACGAAAAAGTAGGTACTTTTTTGCAATGATTCTCCTTTCCCCCACAATGCATTGCATGACGTCACGTTGGGGAGACGATAGACCAAAGCCCCATTGAGATCAACGAGAGAGATTAACGAAAGAGTGTTCAGCAGTAGATAGTTTATAGATAAATACATAGATAGAATATATAATTAGCATAGATATAAAGATCAAGAGATAGATATATAGATAGCATAGATATATATATATATATATAGAGAGAGAGAAATAGATAGACAGACAGACAGCCAGATAGCTAGCTAGCACTAGATAAATAAATAGCTACTAGTACTAGCCTACATATATAGATATAGAGATAAAGCTAGATAGAAATATGTATAGGTAGGAAAAATGGTAAACTACTGTGTTTGTGGGGGGTATACAAACTCTCTGCCTGCCCTGGCCCGAGACCGAGAACCACTGAAAAGCTCGGTGCCGCCCGCCGCAAGCGAGAGCTAGCAACGGTAGCTAAGCCTCAGGCTAATGTTTACAAGCTGCAGTGCACGTTAGCTAGCCCCATACATGAACCCCCCCAACTACAGCATAATCAGTGTGACATTAGAAAAGTCTGAGGCCCCGTCCACACTAACCCGGGTAAATTTAGAAACGCATACATATGTCTCCGTTTGCACTTCCCGGCCACACTAATACGGCGAATTCGGACACTGAAACGGAGCTTTTCGAATAAGCTCCCCTAGCCGGAGACATTTGAAAACGCCGGGTACGCGTAGTAGTGTGGACGGGGTACACGGAGCTTTTCAGATAAGATGACATTAGAAAAGCACATTTCGTGACTCATGAATATGAACCAAAACTAAATTGTTCTTAAGTAGCTACATGTCCAAAAGCTAGTCATATCTAGCTAGATAGCGCGCCATGGCTAGTGTTTGATCATCAAACGGCTTTCATAACTGTGTGCAGTAGCGGCTGTTTTTTTTTGGAGGGGACGCAGTTGGGCGGCGCGGGGTTGGTCGTTACACAGAACTTTTTTTTTAACATTAAATATATATGTATTAGCTATGTTGGATGCTGTCGTCCTCTCCTACTATTTCTTCAATGCCTAACGAATCTATCTCTTGACCCTGTATGTATGTTTTTGAGCAGCACTGGTTGAAGCCTGAAAATATTGTAAACAATGTTTGCATATATGCAGGTAGCATCGCTAGTGCTACATAACTATTTTGCTTGTCGGCTAGTAGGGCTCGTGAGACAGCTCACCAAAAGAACGATGGGGAAGCCACTTGTCTAGCAGATTAAGAGATGAAGACATGTTCGTAGGTACCTAGCGAAAAGTAGCCTCAACTTTCCTAGACTTAACTACGATACTAATGCTGAAGGGTCGCTGATATCGCATAGCGTCGTTGCTAACGTGTGATGTTGTGACTGTGTGTGTAACACTGAATTACTCACTGAACAACCACCTAACCAGCTCCGGTTACTTAGCATACAGGTTTGAGGAGAATCTACGGGTGTACGTCCCGTAGGCCTACAGCCCATCATCCTTTGCTAGCTATGTTGCTCTCGTAGATACGTGATAATTATATGGGATGTGAGGGAATGATAAAGGTCTCTGATTCGACGAATCAAATGTCAATATAAGTAAGAAACGATGTCATTGGCCAGGGGCGCACGAGTGTGCGCCCCGGCATCGCCCCTTTTTTCCGCCAATGAGAAGCCGTTTTTCTCAAATGTATGAAAAAAGTATGAGAGCTCCCATTGACTTCCATTTGGCCGGCGCCCCTCCAGGGGGGAGTGGCTTATCTCAGTGATAACGAATGGCAATATATTATATTTGGTCACATTTAAGTGGTTGTTGACAGGGACTTACGGTCTCCCACACACATTTAACGCATTAACACAGTACATTTCTTATCTAAATAGTTTGGTATATCATATTTTTGAACGTTTTTTTTACGAAAAATTCTAGGAGGGGCGGCGCCCTTGCGCCCTCGCGCCCTCTATGGACGCACCGCCACTGACTGTGTGTATTTGATTTAGTTGATTGATTTAGTTTCCCCTTTCCTGATAGAACGTGACTATTACGGAACTCAAAAGGTGGAATATCAATTCGGAAATGTGTTTACAACGTAGGGGAAAATATTTAATTAGGGATTGACTTGGGGGGGAGAATTTCACAGGTGGGACTAACGTCACTGTGTCCAATCCCGACCGGGTTTTAGCTAAAATGCCACTTCAAATATTTATTAAAATGATCGTATCACGTTTTCAGCTGATTTAATTATGTCAAGTTATGCCTTAACTTACTAAATATTGTTTTAACTTTAGAGTTAGCTTTGCCTTTACCAGAGCCGGCAAAAGGACGCTGGCGCCGGTAAGTTAGCCGTGCACTACCCTTGTCCAAACCCGACCACACTTAAATCGTCGTAGTCAACACTCGTCGCTGCTGTTTTTCCAGGGATAATAACTTGATCCAGGGTCACCAAACTGACCATCAATGCTGTCAACATATCCGGGAACGTAGTTATGTCCTTCAAAATAAGATATCTTATTAGGAAGTCATGAAATATGAAGCAAAAGTCAATCATATTTAGAGACGTTAAACATTGAATGGGGTCAAAGATAACAGGACGTGTGCAAATCTTTAAAAATGTGAACATTTATTTAAATACTAAACAGACTAACGAAAATACTACATTAATCTGGAAACATAGGCTAAGATTTACAATGATCCTCGTTATCCAGCTCCTCGTTAACCCACACACATGGTGTGATAGCCTACCATGTCTGGCACCATGTCAGTTTATCTGCCCCCCTCCCTTCCTCCCCTCTACTACAGATCGTCAGAAATTATGGTGCATTTCCGTTGGCTAGACAAAGTAGTGCTATGCTAGCGTTGAAATAAACTCATATGCTAACCCATAGTAGCAGTACGATGACAATACTGTTTTGTCTGCTGGCACGGGTCACTTTCTGTAAAGCAGAAAAATCGGCTGCAGGCACTTGTTAAACTGTGCAGCAAGATTGCTGGAACCCAATTGAGCAACCTCAATGACCTGTATAAGGTCAGGTCACTGAGGAAGGCCCGCTCAATCATGGCTGACTCGACCCATCCCCTGTACCCTGAGTTTACCCTGCTGCCATCAGGGCGCAGATACAGGCTTCCACCTTGCCGAACTAACCGGTGGAAGAAATCATTTATGCCTGCTGCCATCAGTCTGGTCAATGACCACATGTAAATATGTGATCTGTTTGTGTTATTTGTTGTCTTATATGTTATATGTTTGCCATCTTTCTCTACTGCTGGCTGTACAACAAATTGCCCCTCGGGGATAATAAAGATACCTTGAACCTTGAACCTTGAATACTGAAACATTTTTCAGAGTACAGATCATCGCCCATGCGTCGCCCGAGTGGTCTTTCGGCTTTCTCTCATCAAAGTAACTTTCCTATAGTATTTAGACATGTAAACGTCCATGTATGTTCATGAAATTTGACACAGAGATTGTTTGATATGCATAAAATAATACTACGTACACTTTGCTGGTGATCGCGGAAGATAATTCTGGAAAAAAGACCGGATACTGCCTGGTCGGGTATGGACAATAGGAGCTTTCGGCGGTCAGAATTGGACACAGTGACGCTAGTAAATTAGCCCATAGCTAGCATGATGCTTTCTAGATCTAGATAAGAGCTACTTATCTGAACTAACGACATGATAACTGTCACTACTGTAGATATAAAGAAAACGTTGACTTTCACTCGGTGCTATTCACTGACAGTAAAAAAATGTGTCGTTATTGTATGCACTGCTGTCCGTAGACAAGCTCCAGCGCTCCTTGCTGCGTTGCTAACTCAGCAGGACACTTCACCAACTCTCCACTCATTCTCCTCGGACGATCCATTTAATTGGCTTTGGCGGCCATCAGGTCTAGGCAATTCCTCATTTGACCTCTCTCGTCTATTTGGTTCGATATTATACGGCTGCGGGCCATCGTAGCCTACATTTTAGTGGTTCTTGCCACCTCTTCCTCATCCCAGTCAGTTGCCATAGTTCTAGTACTAGACTGAGGCTACTCTCCTCCACGACTCCCCAACGTGACGTCATCGCCGAATTGCGCTAATATGCTAATGCTAACAAAAAAAAGTACAAAACTGTTCTTAAACACCATTTTGAGACACCATTTTGAGTTTTTTTTTGGAGGCCTACGTACTTTACCAATATTCACCCTATACTAAGGTATAGGGTGTTTAGTTGTAACTACACAATGTTGGTAACGAACAGCCTTTAGGCTACATGTGGTTACCCTGATAAAAACAAATGAAAATAAATGTATTGATCTGTTGAGCTAGCATGCCCATAGTTTTGTTTGTTTGAGAGAAACGAGTACGTTGCACACAACACACGCGTTCAGACATAGCCTACCGAGAGAGAACCCCCAAGTCCATTTCTAAAAGCAGCGAGAAATTCAAGGAGATGGACGACTCAAATTAATTCTCGAAGTTGAAAAGCACAGGGAGTTGTATAACCCCCAGAACCAATTTGACAAGGACAACGTAGATCAATGCTGGGATATAGCGAATGCCATGTTTATGTATCATGTCAACGTAAAACAAAGCTCAGAGTAGCTGAAAGGCTGACGCAGAGAAATGTGCGTCTGTTGTTAACAGCTTTGAGCCAGTCGTAGCCAGTCGTAGCCGATCGTGGCGCTGCGCGGCGCTTCCAGGTGCTTCGCACCCAGTGTGTCCCAGACGTTTAACGCAGAGTGGCGCAAGTGCTCGCTCGCGGTGTGAAGCGTGTGTCCGTGATATTCTCTGACATGCACTCAATCACTGCTGATAGACGGCCTTTTGTACAGCCTTATTTCTGATATTGTGGCGGCAAAGATTTTCATGGAGGGAAAATCTAAATCAACATAGAGGGTACACTGTAATGTAACCTTCATGTAGAGTTTTACCAAATGTATAATGTAGATACTTCTGTGAATCATTTATTTCATTTAATCATTTATTTATTTCCTATTTCCATCATTGTTCTTGCTTTGCAGGTATTTTTACTCCATACCTTATGGTAGACGGCAGGATACTTTGATGGGACATGATGATGCGGTCAGCAAAGTGTGTTGGATGAACGACCAGCTTTACACTGCATCCTGGGACTCCACTGTGAAGGTATGGGTTGCAAAACAAGTTTGAGAAGTACTTTTTTTACATACCTTGCCTACAGACGTTTTTATCCAAAGCAATGTACAAATAGTGCTTATAGACAGTAGTGCAAGTAGATGAGGATCATAAGTGCTTAGTTCTACAATTTGTATTTAACAGTTTGCAACAACAAAAAAATGCGTTTAGTTCATAACAGAAGTCATTACATGCAAAATGTTGAGACAGTTGTCATAATTGTAGGACTAATTCACGATACAGCGCTTGCAAGTACAGTTCTGCCTAAGGGGTGTGTTTACATTAAAGTTTGTATTTTTTCCTTTGTGCCATGCAATGCTGTAAAATAGTCTTATATTTTCTGTATCGCATTCGCAAGACACTGACCGAGGAGAGCTGTGATGCATGGTGATTATAATGTTGTAGCACAGTTGCAAGGTGCAGGCAGTTTTGACATCAGTAAACACATTAATTTCACTGATTTATACAAGTATCCACTTTATATTGTCGTTCTGTTATCCAGCCAGCTTCCAGCATTTCATTCATTTATCCTTTGAAAGCAGCTGATTCATATGCCAGCAGTCAGCACTGCCAACCTGGCCATATCGGTTCGAAAAGCGAATTTGCTTCTAAATAACAGTAGGCTATGTTGTACTCAAAAAATATTTGTGAATTGCCAATTGAAAGGTTGTCCAGAAAGTGATGATGCCTAAAGCAATACAAATCTAATCCCTGTTGTCTTTCTAGGCTAAACTGTTGTGACTTTGTGTAGTCCAGAACCATTGGTGTACACTGCAACAATTGTAGCTAATAACCTTCCAGCTACATCTACTGAAATAAACCATCCACTTTATTATTTTTATTTTTTAGCTAGCCCGTATTTCATCAGTAAAATAGTCTTGGACATAAATAATATTGTTCAAGGCTTATGCCTTTTTTCGGCTCGCTATATCCTTATCGTTTCGGCTCGCGAGAGCTAGCTTAGTATAGCTCAGTCAACTCAAGATGTCAGAGTCGAGTTTGAAGAGAGCTAGCCAAACGGGTGGCAATTTTTTGGGGGAAATGTTAAACTGCTTATCCGAACAACGTCAATCGCGGCACTGCACTCAATTGGATTATAAAGAGGACCCAGGTCTCGAGTTAATTGTGAGAAACTTGCTGCCCTAAAATCCCTTTAAAAAGAATACAGACAGACACACACACACAGAGATTCCAGGCATTATTAGAGATATACCAATTTGCTTGATTTCAGGTGTGGAAATGTACTTGTGCTGATATCTCAAGAACAAAAAGGAGCCAGCTTCAGTTGCTAGCAGAGTTTGAACATGATGCGGGGGTGAGTGTCTTTTTAAATAGCAGATCATTGTAAATTAGCATTTTCTTTTACAATGAGAAAGGTATTCTATGCTTTTAGGTAAATACAATCAGCTTGAATCCAGCTGGTACCCTTTTGGTATCTGGATCAAAGGATGGAACTGCAAGCATTTGGGACACTACTACCTTTGCATTACTACATCAAGTCAACTGCCACACAGGAACCATCCACGACATTGCCTTTAGTCCTGGTATGTGTCCTCAGTCTGTTTGTTTAACTTATAAAAAGACAGCATTCCTCCTTGTTATAGTATGACAGTTAGCTAGGAATGCATTGTAGGTCTCGAGTGCCAAATCTAATAATATCAAGTCATACAATAGTTTAAGTTAATTAAGCTGTTCTCCATATAATTATGCATAGGGGAATATATTATATAAATGACTATTGCCATAATTCAGACCATACCCTAAGGTTTGTGTATGGACAGACAGTAGTTCCCTTGAGCACTGCTATTAAGAACTGATTATCCATGTGTCACTTAGGTTCTGTGGTGAAGCTAAAAGTCACCACTAGATGGGACTTGTTAAAACTTTGCACCAAACTCAAAAATATGTTACAGTCTTTATAGAAGAGAAATAGAAAGAGAGCAGCTCTCTGTGTTGACAATAATATAAATATATGTTGATTTGTGTTTATTGCACATGAAAAATACACTCTCTTCCATTATGGAAAAGGGGAGGGTTAGGAGGAAAGTTGTTGGCATTACACCTCAATCTACTGTATTAGCTAAGTTAATCAAGGAAATGTTTTGGGTGTAGTTTTTATAAGGGTCTGAAACAATATTTAACTTAACACTGTAGTCTTGTTGGGGTATTTTTGGCTAATATCCACTCTGAAATGTATCTGAAGAGCAGCTATAAGTATGTACAAGAGGCAGTTGGCACGATGACCAAACTGAGCTGTTTTATTCTGCGCTGACTTCCTGCTGAAAAGTCCTCAATTCAGGCTAGATTTAGTTGTTTGTTTACAAGGGCCTTTATTTGTTCTCCCATCATACACTGACCCCAAGTTGTAAAATATAGATTTGTGTTCACTCACAAGTTCCCTGCATTTTTTCTCAGATAGTAGACATATATTGAGTGTAGGAGAGGACTTCTGTCTGAAGATGCTTGACGTCCAAACAGGCATGTTGATCTTATCTTTGCAAGCTGAAGAGGAGCAGAGGTGAGACCATATGCTTTTTGTTCAAGAATATGACATGTATGACAATATGACATTCGAGGCCAAAAAATATGAGCCTATAAAATTAGACCCAATTTTTTTTCGAGCCTATCAAATTCGACCCGAAAAATTTAGAGCTGATTTTTTACATCCGGGATATCAAGGACAGGTAGAGCAATCGAGCCTCAATGCAATCGAACCAACCTCTGACCTATCCAACTGCAGCGCTCCCTCCTCAGGCCCCTCTAAACCGGATCTCTCTCCTCAGGCCCCTGAAGCCGGAACTCTCTCCTCAGGCCCCTTTTTTCATGTGTATCTGAGGTATTAGCGCCACCGCTGGTCGGAGGATACTGTAGGCTATTTATATTAATAGGCTAACTTACATTGAACTTCGGTTTTAGCATAAGTCAATAGTGTTTAACAAAGCGGAAATTAGCATTGTCTGTGTGATGTTTATTGACGAATAAAACCCATTCTGAAAGTATTAGTAATTGAAAGATGTAGAAACAGAAAAAAGTTTGAACGGTGGAACAATGAAGAGCGTTGGCCAATCGGATTGGTTTATTGTTTATTGTAACGTAGCAACGGTTGGTCATTGGCAACTGACTGATTGGCAACATTTAACCTAGAATCTAGGATTCAGGTTCAAGACAGGAGATTTCCTACAGTAAGCTAGATCTTCTGCTTCAAATTGAAAACGGTCTGTTGTCAATATCGCCAATAAAAAGTAAATACTCTTCAGTTACGAAGCATTTGTTTGTAGGTAGGTACTAACGAATGATAGTTATTACTGGAAGACCGTAGCTAGCTTAGCTAGCTAGGTGACCTGGTTTCTCCGTTCTATGGCAGCCTATGATGACAGTCATAGCTACCGTCACTAGAATCGCCATAATATTTCGAATATGTCTGCTGTTCTACATTACCCACACAATTATGTATATATTTATCAACTCTAACATGGCCTGTATCTTGTATTGAAAGTGCTCGAAAATTAGCTCGTCTAATGTATGGTGGACTGAGAAAACATATTAGTCAAAGCAGAGCGAGCGGATGTTGTGGGATAATTCCTACTGTATTAGATTTACTGCTTCAAATTGAAAACGGAGAAGATATTTAGAGTAAAGACAAGTTTCTTAACATCTGTGTTCAATATCGTCACTTAAAAGTTAAAACTTTTCAGTTACGAAGCATTTGTTCGTAGGATGGCCAGCTGCATTAAGCCTTTCGTGAACCCCGGTTTAGCTGTTCGTGACGGTCAGCTATAACAGTGTTGAGCCTTGATTCTTTCAGAAAGTGAAACTTGCTTAAAGAAAAATGATCTAGCTAGATTATGTACACTTTAAGCTCAATGTACATACCTTGTTTGGCCAATTTGGTCGATTGTGGAAAAAGTCTAACCGTTTTTAGTTATGGAGAGCGAACGCGCTAGTCTCGATTATGAGAAGAATTGCGTTTCCACTCATCACTTCAGTGGTCATAGCTTTTAAACAAAATAGTCTATCTTAAATCTGTCTTCTGTTCTGAATTAATGACAAAATTACGCACATTTCATAATTCTTCTAACCTTTCCTCTATCTTGTATTGAAAGTGGTTAAAAATTACATTTTCTAAAACAGTATTGACGACAGAGAATGTTTTTGTCAGAATGGCTCCGTGAAATCGTCTTGATAAAGGATAATTTGCCTAACGTAATCATATAAATATTTACATCATTAGAAAGCCCTACATCTTGTCTTCAAAATGGTATAAACAGTTCAAGTATATTATTTGAAAAAGTCTGCATATTCAAGCAAGAAAGTGTTAAACAGTGTAAAAAATGTACTCGGTGAGAAACAGTTGTCAGTGCATGACGTCACAATTGAATTTGACTTGAACATTCTGAACCATTGAAACCCATAATTTTTTTTAAGCACTTTAAACTTTAATAACTTAAACACTTAAAAAGTTATCTGTGAGAAAAGTAATAGCACACTAAATCAGTTCAGACTAAATCAAGTGAAGTTTTAACGGTGTTTCTATCTTAAACGGTGTGAAACTAGTAGGTAGCACAAAATTCTGAACCAATAGGTGCGTTCGACATGGACTGCGGCTGTATGAAACGACCGGCGAGAGTAGTCGCTTGCAGTCGGGGAGGAGTTGAAAACGGCTCTGTGAAGTTGGACATTCCAGCTTCTCGTGGTTTGCTGCGTTGATGTCAGTCATGGCCGATCAAGCGCTGTTTGCTTACGTAACTTTATTTATAATTAAACTTAGTCTTTCCGTTAGTAGAAGAGGTGGCCCAAAACCCTTTCTTCAACAAATGTTTTATTCAATCAAATTGTTTGGTCCGGATTTGAGCATTGGCGAAACTGAAGGTGTCAGAATAATTACAAAACAAGCGTCAAAGTTGTCGTGTGTGAGTCTGGCAAATCATGAAATAGCTGTGTCGTCATTTGAAGCCGTGCAGTTGCTCTTGAGAAAATGCGCTCGGCTACACAGCCGGCAGTTCTCAAATCGATCTCACGGTACTTTGATGGCTACGTCACAGTGACCTAGCCTCGGCGCCGTCTCAAGTCGGACAAAAAGTCTAACCAGAATTCACTGTTTCAAGTCAGCCGCCTGCAGCCGGCTGCAGCGCTGCATGAAGCGAGGTTATGTCGAACGCACCTATTGAAACCCATTCATTTTTTAATAATAATAACTAGAGAGCATACAATTTCTGGGGAAATTGTGAGGGTGTGCCTGCTTTGCGTCGGTTGGTGGGTCCGTCCCTTTAAGTTTTTACCTTCTAGTGATATTTTCAAGCATTTAGCCTACTCATAGGCTATTGCATAGTTCATTAAGAACACCCTTGGAAAGAAGCTACTGTAACAACGTTATCACTGGCAATATTGTTTATGGAATCGCGATTCAAACAGTATCTCTATGTCTGCTAACTGAAAACATGCCCCCAAAAACGTAAATAAGCTTGACATTTATTTTGTGGAAAATCGCTCATGCATAAATAGCTCAATAGCGATCAGTGTCAGTAACAACGCAAAATGCGATATAGCCCTTTGTGGAGAAGCTGCCCCGGTAAATTGTATACTACAGTGTTCGTCTTGGTAGCGATTGGTTGAATTCGATGTAATGTTCTGTTGTACGGTTTAGGCGGATTTGTTTTTTTTCATGAACAGATTGACAAGTTTAAGCTGTGGCAATGAAGTTCGGGTTAGTAGTCAGATAGTTTCACCTATTTAAATACTTTTTGATTTAAGTGAATGCCGAACATGTTCCGTCGCCGTTTGACTTCCTACTGTAAACAGCTGTGGATGTTTTTGTTAGCTAGCTACACAGTGTCTCGCATAGGCTACAGCGTTGCAGTACTGGTTTGAAACCACAGGTAATGATTATTTCACCAACAAATTGTTTACTTGTATGTTATAATAAATCACACAACGAAAATGTATTTGTGAGTAATGTTTATTTTAACGATTGAAAACAGATGCATCATAGACCGCTGTAGTATGTGTTGCCCGGGCAACATAGGCTAATGTCATGATGCTATTGCTTCAGTGAAATACTGACTACTATTTCCGAAAGTAGATGTAGTTCCTCAATAATATCAGCTTATATTGTACATTACACTTCACAATTGTGTTTCATATCACAAAGTAAAATGAGTAAATAGTTATCACCCTGGCCTCTTTGCTTGTGGCGTTTCTGCAACTGCCTGGCAGTAGTGTTAAATCTATAGTTAGACTGGCCTAGCTACGTATCTCCCAGAAGTTAACAAGCTGCTAAACTGATGTTCTGCTAGAGGTAGTCACGCGTGTTTCGTGGCGTTAGTAGCGTCAGTGATGTGGCTAGCAAGTTAGCCACGTAAATAAAAATACATGCAACTCAATGGCTACCAACTTTTGACATGATGTTTTCTAAGTAAACCAAATATTGACGGATGTTTAGGGGGGCGGCACGATACCATACTTGCTGTGCAACAGTCTCATGCACGTCATATCTAATGCGTCGTTGCTAGAGTGTGCCGACGCTGTGACGTAGGCTAGAACTTACCCGTTGCCGACAAAAGACACTTTTTGCCACAAAAACATTGTATGGTCCTAAACTGTCCAATGGAACGTAAATAAAAGCAATACCCAGGGCTTGAAATTAACTTTTTTCCTCAGTGTCCCACAACTGTCCCGAATTCTACTTTGTATTGTCCCGGATATAACCAACAGTGTCCCAAATTGTTTTTGTTGTCGCCCCCGCAGAGTATATATAATTTGATTATTTTTTTCACTTACTCATCACACCGTGGACTCTGGTCCACCATGTAAGTTTAAAATACTTATTCCTTTATTAAACATATGAATTAGTCTGAGGGTGCCAGTGGCTTTGAAGAATGACACCCTAAACTCGTGACACTATCACAGATAGTGAATATCAACCTAAGGAGAACCATGAACTCTGATCTGTTGCATTAAAGAATTCTCTTTTTTATTTTTCAATTTAATATTTAGATCTACTTGCCGATTAGGTAGACACAAAAACTACAACAACTGGAACATTACTCTCTCTTAAGTTCATAACACATTTTTCTCATACCAACATTGATTGGCAAACTCGTCATTCTACAATTACCTTGCGACCCCCTTTCTACTCGGTACCCGATCTGACTGCTGTTCTTGGGCAAAATAAATAAATAAAAACATTGGCTCATGGACAAAAAAAAGTATGATTAGCTGCTAGCTTACGTTTTTGAAGCTAACGAATCTAGCTTAGTCCCTGACTGAACAAAGAAAATACAAAAATGACAGTACAAACTATACCTCTTAATCTAATCAACTGTATTTCACATGATTTTAGCAAACATCAAAATAACATTTCGGACGTTTGTAGCTGCTATGCATAATTGTAAGGCACACTTCAGTTGCTAGCGTTAGCTATCGCTGAGCACTGCTAGCTAACACTGTCACAGGCAACGAACTTGGAGAAGACTATGAATGATGACTTTGGGTGTCGGGAGTCTGCAGTGTTGGAGCTTGCCTTATTTGCTTTAGGAGGCTGTTTATTAAGCCGCCTAAGCATTTTGTTGTTCTCCTTGTCGATTATATGGTCTGTCTATTACATTACTTCTCTGTCTGCAGCAACTGACAGTAGAATGGATGACGTAGAATGCATTCTATGATTTGCCCAATCGTGATTCGTGAGATGTCGCAAATGTAACTCGCCTTTCTAAAAGTAACGTCTATCTTTACTCATAATTAATGAATTTGCAAATAACGGCTGTTTGGAAGTAAGTTTACTTTTATTTATTTTTCACTGTCCCGGGATTGTCCCAGACAAAATACATTTGTGTCCAGTAGCGGCTGGTGATTTTTTTTTGGCGCAGTTGGGCGGCGCGGGGGGGGGGTCGTTACACAGAACTTTTTTTTTAACATTAAATATATATGTATTAGCTATGTTGGATGCTGTCGTCCTCTCCTACTATTTCTTCAATGCCTAACGAATCTATCTCTTGACCCTGTATGTATGCTTGAGCAGCACTGGTTGAAGCCTGAAAATATTGTAAACAATGTTTGCATATATGCAGGTAGCAACGCTAGTGCTAAATAACTATTTTGCTTGTCGGCTAGTAGGGCTCGTGAGACAGCTCACCAAAAGAACGATGGGGAAGCCACTTGTCTAGCAGATTAAGACATGTTCGTAGGTACCTAGCGAAAAGTAGCCTCAACTTTCCTAGACTTAACTACAATACTAATGCTGAAGGGTCGCTGATATCGCATAGCGTCGTTGCTAACGTGTGATGTTGTGACCGTGTGTGTAACACTCCGCCAGCTCCGGTTACTTAGCATACAGGTTTGAGGAGAAGCTACGGGTGTACGTCCCGTAGGCCTACAGCCCATCCTCCTTTGCTAGCTATGTTGCTCTCGTAGATACGTGATAATTATATGGGATGTGAGGGAATGATAAAGGTCTCTGATTCGACGAATAAGATTTCAATATAAGTAAGAAACGATGTCATTGGCCAGGGGCGCACCGGCATCGACCCTCTTTTCCGCCAATGAGAAGCCGTTTTTCCCAAATGTATGGAAAAAGTAGCGCCCCTCCAGGGGGGAGTGGCTTATCTCAGTGATAACGAATGGCGATATATTATATTTGGTCACATTTAAGTGGTTGTTGACAGGGACTTACGGTCTCCCACACACATTTAACGCGTTAACACAGTACATTTCTTATTTAAATAGTTTGGTATATCATATTTTTGCACGTTTTTTTATTACTATTTTTACGAAAAATTCTAGGAGGGGCGGCGCCCTTGCGCCCTCTATGGACGCACCGCCACTGTTTGTGTCCCAGAAGGATTTTTTATCGTCCCCGGGACATCGGGACACCGTTAATTTCGAGCTCTGGCAATACCAACTCAATCGAGACCAAGACAAAACTTTTGATACCAACGTTTTCTATGTAGGCTAGTCAAAATATTGACCGAGCCTTAGGGGGGCAAAAATAATAATAATAAGATGATATATGTGAGATAACAAAGGATGTGCCGAGGAAGTCGTGCACGCCCAATAATGGATTGCATTTATATAGCGCTTTTCTACCTTAGCGGCACTCAAAGCGCTTAATGAACGGAGTTCATTATTCATTCAGACACAGTCACACCGGTGGTGGTAAACTACAACTGTAGCCACAGCTGCCCTGGGGCAGACTGACAGAAGCGTGGCTGCCAATCAGCGCCTACGGCCCCTTTGACCACCACCAACATTCATTCACCAACATTCATTCACATGTATACGATGCCTGTCTTTTATGATGGTGGGGGATACCGGAGTGAACGACCGGCGCAACATTGCCAGTCCAGCAGTTCAGCAGTCCAGCAGTCCCTCGCAGACAGACCGCCATTCGCCGCGCCATGGCAACCAACTCAGCCATCCAAACAAAACAAACAACAACAAAAAAATCAAAAAATGCCGTCGCTGTCCGCTCCGGTCCGACCGGCCCCAAAAAACAAACTAAAAACAGGTCCAACCGGCCAGCGAGATCACGAAAAAAAAACATTCACCAGCACACCATCCCAACACAAACAAACCCACCACAACAGAACAAAAACAAAGCCAAAAAAAGTACACAAAACAGCAGAAAAACGAAGAGCCGCTACGACAGCTGCCACTCAGAGCGGCGGCCGCGTCACAAACCCATATAAATTATTTCACAGTAACCACAAACATTTAGTTAAATGTTGGGTTCATGTTCACAATCTAAATTTAGAAATGACACATTGTTATGTGAGGGTTTAGCATTCCAATGTTTCTCTTTTAATCCTGGGAGAATTTTACAGTGCACATCACAGGAGGCCATGGATTGGACGGCCCGCTTTGGGAAAACATAGCTGAATGACACAAATGACTGGGAGGGCAATGGGCCTCATTCACCAAATGTTCATGAGAACAAATGTGTCTGTTTTCACGAAGATTCTGGCATTCACCAATGTTTTCTTATTTGAGATTTGTCCTTTGGTAAGAACGCACACCCAAGAGCACTCTTACACACAATTGAGAGCTGACATGTTTGCGCAAAATAAGTAGCCTAGTTATACAGTTTTCGTCCATTCTAATTGAAAATTGAATATTTATTATTTACTTTATAATTTTGCAACTACTTAATTGTTTAAAAGCTATGACCACTGAAGTGATGAGTGGAAACGCAATTCCTCTCATAATCGAGACTAGCGCGTTCGCTCTCCATAACTAAAAACGGTTAGACTTTTTCCACAATCGACCAAATTGGCCAAACAAGGTATGTACATTGAGCTTAAAGTGTACATAATCTAGCTAGATCATTTTTCTTTAAAGCCCATATAGCAGGTTAACCACCACTGTCGATGAATGTGTACATAAAGCACTCGATATATGTATATTATTCAAGAAATCTCAAAATGGTGTCTCAAAATGGTGTTTAAGACCAGTTTTGTACGTTTTTTTGTTAGCATTAGCATATTAGCGCAATTCGGCGATGACGTCACGTTGGGGAGTCGTGGAGGAGAGTAGCCTCAGTCTAGTACTAGAACTATGGCAACTGACTGGGATGAGGAAGAGGTGGGAAGAACCACTCAAATGTACGATGGCCCGCAGCCGTATAATATCGAACCAAATAGACGAGAGAGGTCAAATGAGGAATTGCCTAGACCTGATGGCCGCCAAAGCCAATTAAATGGATGGTCCGAGGAGAATGAGTGGAGAGTTGGTGAAGTGTCCTGCTGAGTTAGCAACGCAGCAAGGAGCGCTGGAGCTTGTCTACGGACAGCAGTGCATACAATAACGACACATTTTTTTTACTGTCAGTGAATAGCACCGAGTGAAAGTCAACTTTTCTTTATATCTACAGTAGTGACAGTTATCATGTCGTTAGTTCAGATAAGGAGCTCTTTATCTAGATCTAGAAGGTATCATGCTAGCTATGGGCTAATTTACTAGTCCCACCTGTGAAATTCTCCCCCCCAAATCAATCCCTAATTAAATCTTTTCCCCTACGTTGTAAACACATTTCCGATGAGATATTCCACGTTTTGAGTTCCGTAATAGTCACGTTCTATCAGGAAAGGGGAAACTAAATCAATCAACTAAATCTAACACACACAGTTATGAAAGCCGTTTGATGATCACTCGTGATCCAAACACTAGCCATGGCGCGCTATCTAGCTAGATATGACTAGCTTTTGGACATGTAGCTACTTAAGAACAATTTTGTTTTGGTTCATATTCATGAGTCACGAAATGTGCTTTTCTAATGTCATCGTATCTGAAAAGCTCCGTGTACCCCGTCCACACTACTACGCGTACCCGGCGTTTTCAAATGTCTCCGGCTAGGGCCCGGGGAGCGTATTCGAAAAGCTCCGTTTTCAGTGTCCGAATTCGCCGTATTAGTGTGGCCGGGAAGTGCAACGGAGACATATGTATGCGTTTCTAAATGTACCCGGGTTAGTGTGGATGCGGCCTCAGACTTTTCTAATGTCACACTGATTATGACTGTAGTAGTTGGGGGGTTCGTGTTATGGGGCTAGCTAACGTGCACTGCAGCTTGTAAACATTAGCCTGAGGCTTACCGTTGCCAGCTCTCGCTTGCGGCGGGCGGCACCGAGCTTTTCAGTGCTTCTCGGTCTCGGGCCAGGGCAGACAGAGATTTGTACACCCCCCACAAACACAGTAGTTTACCATTTTTCCTACCTATACATATGTATATCTAGCTTTATCTCTATATCTATATATGTAGGCTAGTACTAGTAGCTATTTATGTATCTAGTGCTAGCTAGCTATGCTATCTGACTGTCTGTCTATCTATTTCTCTCTCTCTATATATATATCTATCTATCTATCTATGCTATCTATATATCTATCTATTGATCTTTATATCTATGCTAATTATATATTATATCTATGTATTTATCTATAAACTATCTACTGCTGAACACTCTTTCGTTAACCTCTCTCGTTGATTTCAATGGGGCTTTGGTCTATCGTCTCCCCAACGTGACGTCATGCAATGCATTGTGGGGGAAAGAAGAATCATTGCAAAAAAGTACCTACTTTTTCGTATTATATTACGTTTTGTGACACCCAACAACATCAAATACAATAGATAACAGTTAAAATGTTTATAACCAACATGTAAATAGCGCAAATTCGTTGGAAAAATCAACCTGCTATATGGGCTTTAAGCAAGTTTCACTTTCTGAAAGAATCAAGGCTCAACACTGTTATAGCTGACCGTCACGAACAGCTAAACCGGGGTTCACGAAAGGCTTACTGCAGCTGGCCATACTACGAACAAATGCTTCGTAACTGAAAAGTTTTTACTTTTAATTGACGATATTAAACACAGATGTTAAGAAACTTGTCTTTAATCTAAATATCTTCTCCGTTTTCAATTTGAAGCAGTAAATCTAATAAAGTAGGAATTCTCCCACGACATCGGCTCGCTCCGCTTTGACAATATATTTTCTCAGTCCACCATACGAGCTAATTTTCGAGCACTTTCAATACAAGATACAGGCCATGTTAGAGTTGATAAATATATACGTAATTGTGTGGGCAATGTAGAACAGCAGACAGATTTGAAATATGATCTTTTGTTTTAAAGTTATGGCCATTCTAGTGACGAGACTGTCATCATAGCTGCCATAGAACGGCGAAACTAGCTAACGCTACGTCTATCGTTCGTTACCTACAAACAAATGCTTCGTAACAGTATTTACTTTTTACCAGCGATATTGACAACAGAGGTTAAGGAACTTATCTTTAATCAAAAGATCGTCTCCGTTTTCAATTTGAAGCAGTATCTAGCTTACTGTAGGAAATTTCCCATTGCATCCTCTCTCTAGCTTCTTCGGCTAAAGTCAGATGGACGACGATGACGATGCATGCGTTATTCACGCCTACGGTGTTAATACAGTCTGTACAAATACCACTTTGACACACTTGCCAGAAATGATCCGCTGGTTAGATGTAGCATGATCTTATTTACCACCCACAATAGTTCAGCTTTTTTTGCAGCAGCATTCTGAGTTAGAGTAGCTTTTGCAGTTGCACAGCAGTCACGTAATGTGACGAGATTGAATTTAAAAGTATAAAAAACTCACCAGGGACATCGACAACAACGGCAACCATGCACCATGGAATATAATTTTGATGTCATCTTTAAATTCAGTGTCTGAACAGGACTGGGTGTGCACACATGATTAGTTTCTCCACCACCTTGAACCTGAACCTAGATTCTAGGTTCTAGGTTTGCTGACAATGACCAACCGTTGCTACGTTACAAGAAACAAGGAACCAATCCGATTGGCCAATGCTCTTCATCACTATATTTAAGAGCTAGAAAACTATTTTCGGCTTGAATTTGATAGGGTCGAATTTTTAAGGGTTTAATTTTTAAAGATCGATTTTTTGGCTCGAATTTGAGCAACCTGAATTTTATTTGACATTGAAATATATTCAGGTGAGAATTCAGTGTTGTTTAAATTTCAATATTAATTATTCGATGCATTTTAAAATTCAAAACATTATGGCACTGATTTGCTTCCATACATAAGAATCTTAAGAAGTGTACAAGTGTAACTCAGGGGCGAAAAATGTAAAAGATTTAGAATGAAATAAAATATAAAATGGCTATAGTACAAATAGGACAACATAGTTCATTATGGCAATATTGAACCTTCATACTGCTGACATACTTTTGTCTGCTATGATCTTGATAACTTCAAACTTTTTTCTGTTTCTCAGTCTTTCATTCTTAAATACTTTTAACGCTTAAACATTTATGAAAGTCAATAAGATACTCTTTTCATCATTCTTTTTTTCTCCTTTTTCAACAGTAAGAAAATATCGCAATGCATAACAATGACAGATATAGGCCTACTTTTAATACTTTTTCTGACCATTTTGTTTTAAAAGCACATACCTATCTCTTTTACAATCTTTGTAAACCCTTCTTTTGTATCCAAGCCATCAAAACAAAATAGTTTCAACTGCATTCAGCAAACACACACATTTTCTTTAGGAAATGTACCTTTCTAGTTATTTTAATTATTTTACACCTAATTATGTTTGTTTGTTTTAATAAATACACTCTACACTTCTGCTAATTTGTAAAGCCCTTTGAATTGCCATTTTGTATGAATTGTGTTAGGCCTATATAAATAAACTAGCCTTGCTTTGCCTTCAATTCACATCAATTATGTTAACGGGGAACCTTGCCATCCAATAATAAGTGACTGTTCACTGTATTTATAGGCCCAAAGTAGACCTATTCCACACACTAGGACTACACCACACAATGGCGTATTTATTGCTCCTGCAGAATGTTGCATCGGTCATCTTCCATGACCATACCGATTTATTTGCAGAGTACCTGTTGGGACGCTTAAGCCTACCAAGAGCAGTCCTTATGGATATTTGTAACAGTCATCTTCTGTGTTTTGAAATATGTTTTTTTGCCACAGATTTCAGATCAAACCATTTATTTTTCACTTCATCAGTTCTGCGCCCTTCTCCAGATCCAGCGTTCACTGCATGAGTAATTGCATTCCATGCGTCGGTTTCATTTACTGCTTTGTATCCACCGCTGATGCTACTAAATATGATGTGTCGTTTGTTGCTAACTTCTTGATGCAGTACCTCCATTTCAGAATTACTAACGTCCTTTTGGAATCAAGGCCTCCACCGTCTTCACCACGTCTTTTCGACATTTCTCTGAGTGCACACGGCCTCGGCATCTCATGCCCTTTTATGGGAATTAACGGGGCGTTTACCTATGCTAAATAGGAGCAACAGGGCACGAGCTTTCAATTTACGACATATGGGGTTTCATCATTCTAAGACCACACCTGCGAACAATTCTGCTGTTTAGGAATCACACGTAGGCTTTTCTTAGGAACTTTCTTAAGAAAATATGTAAGAAATAACTGAGGAAGATATCGGTGAATAAGGCCCAATGTGACTAGGTAAACGTTCACCAAATAAAATATGGGACACCACTACAATCTGTAATTCTCAGCAGCTGTCTTCTGTGGCTCTAGCCCCTTCGGTTCACTGCAGCAATGATGCATGACAGTAGGCCTTGCTGGGCCTGAGTGATGACAGGCAGGAAGCTTTTGACCCGACGCTGCCCCCCCCAACAAGCTATCTCACCTGGGGCACAGCGTTAGGCAGCCTAGTCGAGACATTAATGCCCTAATGTAATTTGGTAGAAATGTACCTTATCAAAAATCGAATTTTATTAAATAGCAGTTGACTCTTTGCCTACCAAGAGCCCACCACCAGCAGCCACAATGAGCTATGCTCATGCCAATCATTTTGTCAAATTCTTGATGGGAGGCCTTCATAGGCTTATTTGAACAATAAAGCCAGAGAGCTTTATAACAACTCTCCCTTCCAATGGTATTATACCCACCAAGGTAGGAGAAGCAATCCCAAAAATCTAATTAGTAGGAAGTATGATGGTCAAACTTGTTTTGTAATTCCTGGAGAGCAGGCGATGCCATCCAATATTAATTTTTATAAAATTTAAATTTTCAATGAAAAGTCTGCAACCAATAATATGTTTCAAGAAACTTATGGCAGATAATAATAATAATAATAATTGATACGTTTTATATAGCGCTTTTTTGTGGTCACTCAAAGACGCTTGCACATTTTTGTAGGCCTATTGCTATTCCAATGCAGAGAGGGCCAGATGAAATGATGAGTGACACCAGTTTTGTCCAGTTTAGTCAGATGGCTGAGCGGTTAGGGAATTGGGCTGATAATCAGAAGGTTACCGGTTCTATTCCTGGCCGTGTCAAATGACGTTGTGTCCTTGGGCATGGCTCTTCACCCTACTTTCCTCGGGAATGTCCCTGTACTCACTGTAAGTCGCTCTGGATAAGAACGTCTGCTAAATGACTAAATGTAAATGTAATTAATTTGCTAATTGGTTTACATATATTGAATACACGTCTCAATAGTGTGATCACCTATAGGAGATATGATCCAATATACGGACATCATTTTAGTTCAGGTTAGCTTAATGATGAATTGTGAAAATATTTTGTGTGTCCATAACTTGATACCACCTCCACCTAAAAACTTCACCTTGAAAGTGCAAAATTCCGCGAAAAACCTTTTCAAATTGTATCTCAGATGATGGCCAACTTCATGCTAAGTTAAACGTTTTTGCAAATGCAATACTACTAAAATAATAGTTTGCATCAGCCGTACATTTAATTCCCTCACTATTACAAACAAAGACTCCACAATTATGTTTATTTAGGGGTGATGCAACTAGTCGAATCATGATATCACAAAGTTGACACTTTCTTGAATGAACTGACTTGATTTGGCTTGATTTTGATTTTAGTTTTAGTTTTTGAAATACTCATGTCTATATACAGTATATCAAACAAATAAGTCTACTATACATAGTTAACATGGTTAGATCCATCATTGAGATAATTAAAATAATTTACGATTGTTACAAAAGTTCATGTGACAAATAAAAATGACATGAAAACATGTATATGAAAACATGAACATATGACAAAAATTACTTCTTATGCTGCATCAATGTTATCGAAAAATAAACATCTGAAATAGAATAGCTGCATGAGGTGAAGACGGATGAGGAGGGATGAGGAAAGATGAGGAAAGAGTGCTTGAAGTCCTAGGAGTGCATCAGGGTTCCCACCTACATGGTTGGAGAAGGCAAAGGGAAAAACTGATTCTCTCTCACAGACTCTCAGCAAAATCCCACAGGCTGTTGATTAAATAAGAAACATCTGTAGTTTCTTTTCAATCTGTCATTTTTGTAGATCAAAAGGGATGCATGTTAGGGTATAGGATCAGAGCTGAACACTGACCTCAGACTGTCTTTGGGAGTAGGTGCTTCTGCTGGGATGGAAACACAGTCCTTACTGGAGGACAGTCTGGAGACCTGCTTTTCTGGAATCTGCTCAGCAGCAAAGTGACCAGTAGGATCCCTGGACATTCAGGTGTGCCACACATAATAACATAAATGCCAGATTTACATCTGTCACATTCTATCACTGCCATATTCAGTAGTGGTATGTTATCTGTTGTGAATAAATTGGATTAATGCTCCTTCTTGTACTTTGCTTTACATATTGTACAAACTATACATATTAAATTCACATAATTTAGTGTCCATTTATGTTGATGCCCATTTATGCCTATTAATGTTTGATTCTCTTCCTTACTTTTGAAATTATTTGTGCTTGTTTTAAAGGATTTGTATTATCAATTGTATTCTGTTGCAATCAGGGCTCATCTGTAAAAGATGCAATACATTGTTACAGGCTATATAATTCACCCTGTTGTCAGATGTTACTGTTCCACATTACGTTGTTAATTTATTAACTACAACTTCTCCTTCAAATAGGTATGGTCACAGCCATGTGGATGAATGAGCAGTGTAGTTCTTTGATAACAGGCGGAGAGGACAAGCACATCATCTTCTGGAAGCCTGAATGATAAAATCAGGGCTTGATAAGATTGTAAACATGTCTCCAATAAACTCCCACACTTTAATATCATGTATCTGTGTTATTTGGCTCTGACCAAAGAGGCTATACCAATCTCTTCAAGTTACTACATATGCAGGGTGGTAGACTCATCTGAAGAATAATACTTCATCTACTGCTCTAACACTGCATCAAATTCACAGGCGTCACATTCTGAGTGGGGATGGCATATAAAACCAAGCAGTTTTGACTTGGTTCCTGCTGCTGTGTGTTAAATGAGAATTAAAACTGTGGCTGTGTCTATTACCGAACACTTCACGAAGTACACTGCAATACAGTGCACTGCAAAACAGTGCACTTACATATGTAGTGCACTCCGTCGCTGATTAGTGCTGTCTGAAATGGAACACTTACGTTAACCACTTGGCGGAAATGATGGACGCAAATCTGCTCGCAAAACCTGCCAAAAATGAACGCGCTTCTCCACCCCAAGTGGAAAAAGCACACAGCCTGTGTCTCTCTGTCATGAGCCATGCTACCGTAGCTTATATACTTTTAATTAAATAATTCTGGGTGCTGCATTGTTACCAAAGTATTTTTGAGTATTGAGGAATATTATCATCCCCTTTACCCGTTTATTTTTGTCTTTTTAATACTTTTTATACAGTGTGTTAGACAGTATGAGTTTGTTTTACTGCCTGTGGGTGTTGCTAAAGACCTTACTGAAATATTGGATTTCTTAATTCCTTAATGTCACGAGACACTTTGATCCTTGGATCGAGGAGACAAATGCAGGTGAAGTGTAGACTTTACCATAATCCATAGTACATTTAAACAATACAATAATCGGTCATGATGATGCCTGGAATAGCGATAGCGTAGCACAAAGACAATTACCCCCAACTGTGCCGGGTCTGAACAGGTTTAACTACTGTGTGTAATTGGTAATGAGGTGCAGGTGTGTGCAACAATGAGGTGTGATTCGGTCCGTGTTCCTCCGCTGTCCTGAGTATTCTGGGGAACTATATCGTCTGAGGGGTGCAGGAGGAGGATCCGTGAAACTTCATAAATTACCCTGACAATGTTGGTGAAACCAGACCAATATACTCCATGTTTTAATATATCAAATTATATTCTGAAATATTTGTATTACCCACAAATGCTATGACTTTAATAAGTCGAGCTGCATTTAGTTGGGTTAATGCCATGTGATGTGACTATCTCCATTGGCAAACATAATGGTAACATTTCAGCACTTGGCAAAAAATATATATTGAGTGGGCAAAAAATATATATATATTGATTGTCTTAAAAAAAGTTAACTGACAAAACAACCAGAATGTTTTTAAATGAAATTACTATTATTGCTTATCATGCCTGTAATACAAAGTCAATCTTGTTTTGAATTTGACTGTTTTCTTTTTTAATTCTTTGTAGTGTTTCAATATATTCTATAGGTTATAACAAAAAAACGTTCTTTTTAGTCTTTTGACTAAACGGCTGCACTAGTTCACACTGTAACCCTTGAGGATCTCACCCTCATTAACATTGTAACTGAAGGGAACTCACCCTCACTAACTGTAAATGTAGGGACCTCACCCTCACTAACTCTGTTACTGTAGGGACCTCACCATCTACTAACACTAACTGTATTATACTTGTATTCAGCCTATGGTCTGCACTCTGTATCACCAGCTGTCATGGAGGAGGTGATCCCTCATTGAACCTCCCATGGTTTCTTCCATCTTTTTCTCAGAGTTTACCTGGGAGTGTTTCATCATCTTCCTTGAAAGAGCCACTAGCTCTCCCTGTTCTTGTGCATCATTTACTAGAATACGAACGCTTCCTTGCATATAACATTTAAGTATTATGTCCAATGATCTCCACTTAATCTATACTGATTTATCTTGTCATTCTATTTTATGGAACAGCAGAATTTGCACTCGGGACACCCCTGGGCATTCAAAGAGTGTCCATAGACAGCAACGCCCCTCCGATACCATTGCCAGGTTCAGATAGCGACCCTATCGTAACTTCTGCCTTCTGGAAGACGCGACCGATCAATGCGAGCTGGAACGACGCGCCTCAATAACACCTTCTTCCCCTATCAGACTCCTGAACTCCCAAAGCTGACCTGGACTTTCTCTATTTTTCCTATCCCCACCTCCTTACCCTCCTTACTGGACTGAGCTACCTGCTATGACAAAAGAATACCACCAACATTGTTGTGTGGCAATAAAGTTAAATCTATCTATTTCCCAGATCACCGCCAACAAATTTTAACAAAAATAGGCACCATATTTGTTGTCCGGTTTGTCACTTTGGTTGTAGTGCAGATGATATAAAGTTAATAAATATGAAATTACTTTGAAAACGTATAAATCGCACCACGTGTTTATGATCCCCAAAATGTGAATTGATCATTTATGAGTTATACAGCCTACCTACCTGCTATAAGCTTTATGATATCAAGGCAAGCATAAGACATCATCATTCCGTACTCACACAAGAAGCGTTGTTCGAGTAGCCCGCTATTAGATACAGTGAACCTTCAATGACTAATGGATCATGGTAAAACATCTTTCTTTGGTATTGCTAATAGGCCCTTAACTACATAAATAGTACATTTCTTGCCTAAACAAAAGAGAAAGACTGAAAGGAAATGAATGACTATTTAAAGTTGATGATAATACATCTGCTGCTCTCTCCCTGTCCTCCAACACAAACACACATGCACAGATAATCAAAACATATACATACACACACACACACAAATACTTCTTATCACAACTCGACCATACTTGCTCTCTCTCTCTCTCTGAATTTTGATTTGGGTCCTGATATATTTCTTTGAGTGAGAACGGCTCGCTCGGTAGACGGCATAGTATTACTGTAGGCGGCAGCCACGTTTTGTTTGCGTCATGTCAAAGTAAATCATTTTACATGTCGGTCAATTTTACAGGTTGAGGGCAGCTTTCAAGAGATATGGGAATTCTACATTTAGCCAGGCGGTACAACGTCAGGTCTTCCGGAAATTTCACACTGAGATAAGCAGTAAATAATCACTGTTCGGATTTTCCCGCAACTGGTACTTTGGTTTGGATAACGGTTTGGATAAATACATGGTATTCACAGTTAAATAATTTAAAATGCCCAAAATGCTCATAATAATAATAATGTTATTGTTGATTGTGTGAACTAGCTGGGTTTGCCGTTGGGTTAACACAGGAGCGGAAACGATCACATCTGTTTTCCGGTTCGTTTCCTGGGCGTTCCGCATAACCCCTCTTAACCTATCCGGGCCTCATTATGGAAATGGGCTCCAGCTGTGAGAAACCAAGAAGCTCCTGGGTCCTAGAGCTACCCGGTTACATATATAAATATTTATATCTATGGCGCTAACACCTATGATACACATGAAAAAGGGGCCTGAGGAGAGAGTTCCGGCTTCAGGGGCCTGAGGAGACAGTTCCGGTCCTGAGGAGGGAGTGCTGCAATTGGACCCTACTCGCTGTCCAAGGGCTCCCGGAGAGCTCAGAGAGGGCGTTCCATGTAGACAAGGGCGTTCCCATGTGTCAGTTTTTTGAAAAACGGAGAAGCATATATCGGCCTTAATACAAAGAAAACAGGAAAAAATATAGCTTCAAGCAGCAATGCAGATTCCTCCTTCAAAATGGCAACATGTTGTAAAATTGACATAATAGATAGTTACTCTGGGATTAACCAGAAGACTTGAAACTGTAATTTCTGTCCGAATTTAAAAAAAGTGTATACCTCTGACTGGTTTAAAACCCACCACCCTTCACACATCAACACCACGTCTCGTCCTACTAAGCCATTCACAGACTTAGACATTGGGTTGTTCTGTTTTTGTATCATAAAATAAGACATTTCTCCAATTGCAATCATTGTCAGATTTGGTTAAAGTTCAAACAGCTGTAATTTAGTCCTATTTATATATGGGACATAAAAACGGGACAACGGGATGACTGAGTTGCTGCTGTAAAGAATATCTTACTCGTAGTGCTTTAAAAAGGTTGTTTGGGGTTCCATAACTTGTCATGGAAGGGAATTTCAAATCATGCCTAGCATCAGTGGCGATGTGTCCTGGCTTAGGTAACTGAAAGGAATTTGCGCAACAGAAAAGGGATCCACCTGAACAATCAATATACTTCATTCGATCTAACTTGGTTGTGAATCTGACACTACCATGCATAGATTACAAGTAGCTAGCTACTGTGGTGAACCTGGCTTGTTTTGCAGTGGTTAGCACAGTCTCGCTAAACAGATGATCTGAGTGTTGTAATGGGCTCAAATAAACACTCATTGCTATGTTTTACAACCGGAGGATTGACCGGAAGACTAGGAATCGTTCTGTCAACGACAAAAAAAACATTGCCTTTGACTGGTTTTGAACCTAAAACCTTCTTTCACCAGCACAACATCTCATCCAACTGATCCATTCCCAGATCTGGGTTCTGCAATCTTCAGTCATCAAATCGGTAATAAAATAAGACGTTGCTCCTATGGCAAGCATTGTCAAATTTGGTCCAAGCTCAAACAGCTGTAATTCAGTCATATTTTCACATATCAAGGTGAAACTTTGCAGGGTACTTCAGGGGGGTGTCATATTAAAGCCTATTAGGTTTGAAAAACCATCATTCAAAATGACATTTGATTTAGTGACACAAACATATTGAGGCAATGTGGACATTTACATAAAAACACACATTTCAATACAAGTGTGTGAATTGAGTGTATGTGGCGTTGCAATTCCTCAAGTTTTTAGTACATGTCCAGCCTTAACTGCAGAACATTTAACAGTCTAAACCAGACCTGTTTGTGCAACAATGAAATATAGAGCATTGGTTGATGGGGCCAGGACACTGTACACAGCACAGGGCTAGGGGGCAGGGTTTGGGGTTGGTGGCGGGAACCAGCGCTGGATGCAGAGCAGGAGGCTGGGACCAGAGCTGGATGAAGAGCAGGAGGCTGGGACCAGAGCTGGATGCAGAGCAGGAGGCTGGGACCAGAGCTAGATGCAGAGCAGGAGGCTGGGACCAGAGCTGGAGGCTGGGACCAGAGCTGGAGGCTGGGACCAGAGCTGGATGCAGAGCAGGAGGCTGGGACCAGAGCTGGAGGCTGGGACCAGAGCTGGATGCAGAGCAGGAGGCTGGGAGCAGGTGAAAGAGTAAAGATGTAAAAGGCAGCAGCAAGCAGTCAGCAGGTGGGATCAAAATCTCAAGCCATCACTGGCAACAGCAGGAAGCACACTCAGGGTAGCTGAGGTTGTGGATCTTAAAGGCAGGTTGATAAATAGCTGTTCTGCTTTGAGATTTCAGGATGGTCTAGTCCTAATAAACACTGATAAACATTGGATATGTCTAAGCATGTAATACAGATAGATGTTCCTACATGTAACTGAATGCAAAAAGGTGACTAACAACGTTAGCATCAACCCACTAACTAACGTTAGTAGCATCAAGGAGAACTCTGATGGCCTTATCACTTATTAATTAACAACTCGCAAACAAATTGCATTGAAAACAACGTCTGACTTCAAAAACGACATAATTCTAGTAATAAAATAAACATATTTTGACAAAGCTTGCTACTTAAAAAGTATCTGTTTTGTTTGATGCCGGTTCATGCATTTCAGCGATTTGCGCGGTTGTATTTTTCTGAATGCCATGGTTTCGATGTTCCATGTTTCGCTCAAACCAATGAAAATCGATTTACAGAGCCGAAGCAGACATTCTCTGGCCGAAGTTACACGAAGTCTCTTCATTCGGGTACGTCATTTCCTGATTTTCTATCCGGTGGTGTCCCAAGAACCGGGACCACGTTATTCCTCGCGACGCGCGCTAAGTCAAACTGAAGAGTGGACTATGGCTGTGGTGGTGATTTGAACTGAAGCTCAAACGAGGTATGTTGTTAAAGTGTTTGTCAAATAATAGTCTCAAATGTAAATTAACTTAATGAAAATGAAGTGCAGTTCTCGTAAACTATCTGGAAAGTCACGTAAGGATTAATAGGCTACAACAACAAAATATCGAGGCACGGTTGGCTTTACCTTTCTCTCACTGATGGCTCTAAACTTGATTTGATTTGGTAGTGCAGTAGACAAAAGTAGAATGCAAAGCAACTTCAAGCCGCGTTAACCTTATCCCTATTAGTGTTAATACCAGATTTGATCGCCAGATATGGAGAAGGAAAAATAAAAATAAAGTGGGCCCTACCGAGACAAACGGAATGCCAATAGCAAGCAACGATATTTGGATAAATTAAACACAATGGTTGAATGGCAGGAATTACCTACCATTGTGATATTTACCAAAATATAAAAGAAAATGCACACCAGTAAACACACTAGCGTCACTGTGTCCAATTCCGACCGCCGAAAGCTCCTATTGTCCAAACCCGACCAGGCAGTATCAGGTCTTTTTTCCAGAATTATCTTCCGCGATCACCAGCAAAGTGTACGTAGTATTATTTTATGCATATCAAACAATCTCTGTGTCAAATTTCATGAACATACATGGACGTTTACATGTCTAAATACTATAGGAAAGTTACTTTGATGAGAGAAAGCCGAAAGACCACTCGGGCGACGCATGGGCGACGATGAAAAATGTTTCAGTATTGTCATCGTACTGCTACTATGGGTTAGGATATGGGTTTATTTCAACGCTAGCATAGCACTACTTTGTCTAGCCAACGGAAATGCACCATAATTTCTGACGATCTGTAGTAGAGGGGAGGAAGGGAGGGGGGCAGATAAACACATGGTGCCAGACATGGTAGGCTATCACACCATGTGTGTGGGTTAACGAGGAGCTGGATAACGAGGATCATTGTAAATCTTAGCCTATGTTTCCAGATTAATGTTGTATTTTCGTTAGTCTGTTTAGTATTTAAATAAATGTTCACATTTTTAAAGATTTGCACAAGTTGTCTTTTGCTAACCGTCCTGTTATCTTTGACCCCATTCAATGTTTAACGTCTCTAAATATATGATTGACTTTTGCTTCATATTTCATGACTTCCTAATAAGATATCTTATTTTGAAGGACATAAATACGTTCCCGGATATGTTGACAGCATTGATGGTCAGTTTGGTGACCCTGGATCAAGTTAATATCCCTGGAAAAACAGCAGCGACGAGTGTTGACTACGACGATTTAAGTGTGGTCGGGTTTGGACAAGGGTAGCGCACGGCTAATTTACCGGCGCCAGCGTCCTTTTGCCGGCTCTAGTAAAGGCAAAGCTAACTCTAAAATTAAAACAATATTTAGCTCGAAAGGTAATAAGTTAAGGCATAACTTGACATAATTAAATCAGCTGAAAACGTGATACGATCATTTTAATAAATATTTGAAGTGGCATTTTAGCTAAAACCCGGTCGGGATTGGACACAGTGACGTTAGCAGAAAAGAAGCTCGACCATCATAATACGGTGTCTACACTAAAGTTTAAATAGCGTGACGTCAGCTTCGCATTCTAACCCAACTATAACTTAATTTACGGTAATACTCAACCTAGACAACAAAAATGAAATAGTTTATTGGAGCAAACCTTTGTATTTTTGTTAGACGCTCGCTCTAGCTCTAACAGTGCGTTCACACTGCAGCAACTCGAATCGCTTGCCATCGCTCGCCTTCCCACAGTGCACCACGCTCGGGGGCGTATCAACAGATTAATGTAGAATTGTAGTTCTCTAAAGTCACTATGTAGTTGTCATCATAGACATATATTATACATAGACGCCCCATTGGTCCTTGGCTCGCGTGTCATCTCGCCGCCATCTTGGGGAGGTAATCGTTTTTTTGTTACAATAGGTGCGTTCGACATGACCTATCTTCATGCAGCGCTGCTATGGAAGGCCAACTGTGCCAAAACGTCTGAATTCGCGTGCGTGTACAGACGTAAAAAATGAACGTGTACAGACGTTCATTTTTGACGTCTGTACACGTTCATTTTTGACGTCTGTACACGTTTTGACGTCTGTACACATTCATTTTTTACGTCTGTACACGTTCATTTTTTACGTCTGTACACGTTTGGACCATCTATGCTTCGATGCTATTGGTTGGCGTCAACATAGCCACCCCCCTTTTTATGTAGTGTCTGCGCTAAACTGTATGTAGTCCTGTAATATGTTTTATGTAGTCCTACTGTGATCATGTGGGCTCTTATGTAGCTATCATTTAGTATTTGGGACAGTCCATTTGTGTGGGGGAGAGCCACTTGTGCGGTTGATCTGGTATCACACTCCAGTCCAGTAGGTGGCGGTGATTCACCTATAGGGGCTACCTTGTTTGCTAACTGACATTAAAATAACCAAAGAAGAAGACTGAAGTTGTGTGTGATTTAGCGAACTTCATACCTTTTTCGAAATATGAATGATATATTATACAAACATCTTTTTTTCAGTAGCTTACAAAATAGCCTACAGTTGTTGATAATGTCATTGCCAATTTATATCAGCCTATTTATTAACCTTAATTCAATCAAGATCGGTTGAGTGTGGACAGGTTTTCTCTCTTGCAATGATCGTTATCTGGTTTCCCCTCAGAAACGAATGAAGTGGTAGCACCCAATTTTAAACGTGTACAGACGTCAAACGCGAATTCAGACGTTTTGGCACAGTTGGCCTTCCATACGCTGCAGCCGCCTGCAGGCGGCTGACTTGAAACAGTGAATTCTGGTTAGACTTTTTGTCTGACTTGAGACGGCGCCGAGGCTAGGTCACTGTGACGTAGCCATCAAAGTACCGTGAGATCGATTCGAGAACTGCCGGCTGTGTAGCCGAGCGCATTTTCTCAAGAGCAACTGCACGGCTTCAAATGACGACACGGCTATTTCATGATTGGCCAGACTCACACACAACAAATTTTACGCGTGTTTTGTAATTATTCTGACACCTTCAGTTTCGCCAATGCTCAAATCCGGACCAAACTATTTGATTGAATAAAACATTTGTTGAAGAAAGGGTTTTGGGCCACCTGTTCTACTAACGGAAAGACTAAGTTTAATTATAAATAAAGTAACGTAAGCAAACAGCGCTTGATCGGCCATGACTGACATCAACGCAGCAAACCACGAGAAGCTGGAATGTCCGACTTCACAGAGCTGTTTTTAACTCTCCCAACTGCAAGCGGCTACTCTCGCCGGTCGTTTCATGCAGCTGCAGTCCATGTCGAATGCACCTATTGTTGTAGTTGTCATGGCCACATGTGCAGACTTGGGTTTACGTACCACAACAGCGATCAAAATACAACTTGTATACAAAATATGAAACTGTTTAATACACGTTGACATGTGTAAAAACGTTTTATTATATTACTCAAAGTCTCTGCTAATCTTTCGATACGACTAGGGAGTTCCAGCCGGGCTAACTAGCTAGTTACCACAGAACGAAGTTATGTGATGTGACGAGAGACTGAATTTGAAACCCACCAGGAGCACCGACAACGTCGGCAACCATGCGCCAGGCCTCATTCTTTTTATTAATGTCTTTGTACAAATACAGAAACGTATCGTACAGGACTGGATATGCAGCCAGACAGGCGATTAGTTTCTCCTCCATCTTAAAAACTGAAATCTAGAAATGTTTACCATGGTTGCTACGTTACGAGAAACAAGAAAACACTCCAATTGGCCATCACTAGCGAAAATTGCTCCTCATTTGCATAAAGTTGAGAATCTCATCTCGATCGCGTTGCGTCCCTACCCACAATGCACCATGCAAGCAATTCGCCTGGCTCCATTGAAAATGAATGGAAAACATGTTGGCGCTCGCATCATGTCGCTGCAGTGTAAACGCACCGTTATTGTGACTACATGTCGCTTTACATGTTGGAAACTGGGTTCTTCAGTTGGCATGGGGAATGTGGAATGAAGTTTGGCCCTCTTAGGCTCCCAGGAACAAAGACATCCATCATGCATCATACAGACAATTCATTATGTGGCAACATGCCACTCTTGGAACAGGAAACAGGGGTGATCCCCAGTTACTGTGTGTGGCTTATCATTCACAGTTCCCCTGACCCATAAGGACATTAATTTTGGCTTCAACTGCCAAATGTTATAGTAGTTTTATGGTACGGTTCACCAAACACACAGAATGTTTATGTATTTCATTTATCAGTCATTTATTCAGTTCTTGCTAAGTGTCTTGCTGTTTATTGTTCAAATAAATAATAATATTTCCCTAGATGTCCTTGTGCCTAATCTATTACAATATCATAATCAGTTGATACAATTACTATCTACTATCTAGGGTCTGCATTCACTGTAGCACAGTACAAATGTGTCCACACATTCAAGCCTCTCTTTTTGTAATTGTCCTCAAGCTTGTGTAAAGCCTGCTAGTTCTCATAAAAAAAATATTGTAGTAATTAACCTTTCTCCATGCCTCAAACAATGCGGTGTTGGGTGCTTGGAATTTGAGGGAATTGGTCATGGAAAGTTCTTGAAAAGTGCTTGAATGAGATGTTTGAGAAAGTGTGGGTGTATGTTTGACCATGCAAAAGTCCACAATGTTTCGCTTTAATTTAACATAGAAAAAAACATTTTGTGTTTCCTGTTTCAGTCCTTAAAAAATTAGGGTAGGTAGGGATTATCTTAAAAAAATACAATAATGTTTTAGACTTTGGCCTCTGCGACACAAACTCTTTGCAGTATTCATTAGATCGACGTAGTTTATATATTCATTTATTATTATTTTAAAACATTTTTACTCAGTTTACAGTACCTAACAACATAGATTAAGAACATACCGTAAACCACACTTGGACATTATTCCCCAAACTTACCTCCTCTAACCAGTAGCGGACTGGCCATCGGGAGCACCGGGAGAACTTCTGGGCCGGAGGGCCGCTTGCCTTATATATATTTTTTTTACGAGCCTACTAATAAACATTTCGGCAGAAGATTGAGCGACACGGTTGGCCAGCAACACGGTTGGCCGGCCCACCTTTCCCCCAGGACAGTTGGTCTATTCCAAATGAACGTATGCAGCCCTTACTAAGAAAAAAATCCTAGGCCTTGGGATTGTGCTGGGTAAAATACAACTCATAATCAAGCATAATCAAGATTGTCCCTCAGATCGAAGCCCAATGTCGTAACAACCTCTTTAGTCTTTCTCTTGCCATGCGTTTGCTTGCTCATTCATGTCATGCTTTCTCTTGCTCTTCCCAGCAAAGTTCATACTGGATGGAGTTGAAGTGACCACATTGAAAGCTGTTTTGGATGATGAGCCATCCTGGGCTCAGCAGGGACAGTCCTCCCTCCAGCAGAGGTTTGGAGACCTGCAGCAATTTTCACAATCTATGGACTCAACTTAAAGAGTGTCATGACGATGCACTAGAAGGTACATAATGCCGGCGCAGGTTTGTGGCTCAGATGATTATTTACAGGGAAGTCAAATGTTCATATCCCTTCACCTTTTCCATGTTACAGCCTTACTCTAAATATATATATATATATAATTCCTGCAGAATTAGGGGTGCACCGATTCGATATTAAGATCGGATATCGGCCCCGATACTGACAAAATAGCTGGATCGGGGATCTGAACAATGAACAGATCCAATGGCCGATCCATCAATTTTTTTTGGTGGTAGGGTGAGGTTTGCCGGTGGACCGGCAAAAAGTTTTTCCCCCCAAAAATAATTTCTATGCGTTCTGCAGAGAAGGGAGACTGGCGTTGGTCACGGTTTGGAATGAAATGGAGAAAACAGGACAGAGTAACACGGCGGATATCATAAAAAGCGTAGTTAAGGCGGCAGGCGTGTGTTGCTTAGGCGGCCGCCTTAACTGCAAAGTGCTACCCTGTATATATATTTTACATCTGCAGACTTATGTTTGGTATCACATTGGTACCATATTACATTTAGGTTCCCACAGTATACTTAAATTCTGCATCGTGTTTTCTGATGTTGAATAGGGATACATTACATTTACATTACATTTAGTCATTTAACAGATGCTCTTATCCAGAGCAACTTACAGTAAATACAGGGACATTCCCCCGAGTGAAGTGTCTTGCCCAAGGACACAACGTTATGTGGCATGGCCAGAAATCGAACTGGCAACCTTCAGATTACTTACCCGATTCCCTAACCGCTCAGTCACCTGACTCCCCAGTAATCCCATGAAGGCCCTCAGGAGTCCAGTGATCGTCAACCATAGTTTTATTTCAATAGAATACAGGTCCAGATTCAGTCAATTAAATTAATCTTGATGTATACTAAACATTACAGGTAGGGATGCACCGATCCAGCTTTTTCAGTCCCGATACCGATGCCTGGGCTTTGTGTATCTGTCGATACCCGATACCGATCCGATACCGTTGTTGAATTAATAATAAACTGTATACCTTTTACCTTCCTTCCACCATGTGGAAGAGACTAAAGACACCAGACTTTCCTAACTAAACATTACTTTCCTAACTAAGACAAAATAACAGATGTAATGTACTGAATTCTGAATATTTGTTATTTAAAAAACAATTGTGCATTCAAAATTCGAAAATAGATAAACGCTTAAGACATCTGAAACCACTAATATTCGTAGGTTATAGAGAGGAGACATAGGCTTATTTACGGGCGCTATAGAATACATTCATTGACAGAGCCAGAGATACAGATAGATTGACAGAGATAGATACAGATGTGGGATGTGAGAGAGTAAGTGTAGCTACATAAGCAGTAGGGATGGGGGGGGAAATCGATTCAGTTACGAATTGCGATTCTTGTGAATGACGATTCTTAAATCGCCAAGCTGCCTCCCAAATCGATATTGTGTCTGTAGCCTACTTTTAATTATATTATTCAATGCGAGAAAAAAAAACGTTGCGCTTATAATCCTACATATGGCGCAATGCATTGCAATCTATTCGTTCATGATTTCCTTCTAGTTCTGGCTAGAAGCGCAGCTTCACACATAGCTATGCAAAGGCTAACCTGTTCGACAGCAAACATGTCAGACGTGAGGCCCGAGATTCATGCTGCACCTAAACAAACACTTTCCTTCATAATGCATATTACAGCTGTGTGTGTGTATACGTGTGTGTGTGTGTGTGTGTGTGTTAAGAGTGTGGATAGAGACTAATTTTTCTGTCCGAGCCCGGTCCGCGTCCGATGGCCATTTAAATATTTTATCCGAGCCCAACGGAGTCAATTTCTCAACTGTTCATACTAATGACACATTTTCTTACGTTTATGAATGACCTGCCTTTATTAAACTCGGCATTGTGAAAATCTTGGTATTGATTTTGGGACAGTGACATGAGATGGCTAGCTAGCTAATCTTCTCGTAAAACATACTATAATATTATATTTACTGTCTGTTAACCGTACACAATGTTATTGCCTTTGAATCTTGCTAGCATAACGTTAGCTTTCGGGCTAATAGCTCAGCCAATGGAAAGTTCTGAGTTGGTTCTATGAGCTGAGCGGACTATAAAATATCGGCGAGTTGGCCGACGTTAAGCAACGTTAGATTTCTATTGCAAAACGCATTAAAACATAAATTAATATTTGTAAAAAAAAACATTGGCAAGTGACCACGGTAAGCGGGATAATGCCCCCTTCGAGGTGTACAATATCATCTGATAATGGACTCCGCGGAAGCAGCGCGTCGGACGGTTCACGCCTCCGCATCCAATACTTACAGAATCGCAATACCCACAGAATCGCGATAAATATCGAATCGCCACCTAAGTATCGTGATAGTATCGTATCGGGAGGTCCCTGCCGATTCCCGTCCCTAATAAGCACATACATCTTTCTCTAGTTTTACCAGCCTTCAAATGTCGCCATCCCTTTCCCGGTTGCAAAAGCATGTTCCAAAACCTTAACCGCTAGCCTACATTATCATATAATAATGTATTCATTTAGCAGATACTTCCACTAAAACGGGTTGCGAGGATGCGATCTCTCTGTGTCGGACTGAGGGGCAGCGCTCATGCCGCGAGGCCATGCTCGTCTTCGCATTTAGTGTAATCAATACTATAAGAACCTAAAAATAAATGTTATGAACGTAAAGTAGCAAAGACGTTACGTTGTTTATAATACAACAAGATATCTGATAACATATTTTTGACACTTGCACATCGAAACATTTGTCACATAACCTTTATTTATCAACTTGTCAATGACGATTGTGAGACTGACGTCTCGAGGACTTGACGTCACTTGATTCCTTCCTTCGCTCGATACAGTCGCCATACCATAAACTGACCAGCAGATGTCCCTATGGAAAAAAGGTATCGAACGCTTCGAAAAAGCGATACTCGACACAATTGTGTCAAATAGCTCGTTGCTTCGGAAAGCTTAGTTTCCCCCATCACTAATAATAAACAATAGTGAAGTTACAATACAACACAAAACGATCACAAATAACAGGTCGAACAGGCTGTCACAAAACCAAAACCCTCCAAGACAGAGCAACCAAACACAGAGAGAGACATCAAAAAGCCCTCGAATGAAACAAACAGTGGCACAGATATACAGCTGAAGAGATGATGGGATTGGATGATGGGAACCGAAACCAGCTGGACATAATAACGGGAGGGAGGAGTCATTGATGAGTGGTGAAGGGGGTGATTGGCACCACCTGTACAGAAAAGACACTGAGCCAAAACAAACACACACACAGAACACATGACAGGACCAGGGGACGTAACAATAGCGAATAATTAAGTAAGGGATAATGTATAGAACGCCAATCATTATAGGGAAAATAAGCCCCGACAGGGCGAACAGCACTGGTTTTGTTTCGTCCTGAAGGGGCTTATTTTCCCTATGATGACTGGCGTTCTATACATTATCCCGCTTATTACACGGCTACTTGCCGAAAAAATTACTTAAGACAGTGTGTCTTTTTACAATTTATGTGTTACCATTCGTAGTACGTGTTGATCAGCAGAGAAATAGTTCGCCAAAGACGTTGAACTTCATAGACGTTCAGCTCAGTACGCTGGGGTTGAAAAGTTACTGGACTACTTGCGGAGTGCTACGAAAGACGCAAATCCGAGGCAAAAAGGCCACTTCCCTTGACAGCGGTCAATTATACATAGCAACGGTCAGTTAGCGAAAAATAATTGACCGCAGAACGTTGGGAAGCCCAATTCAAGTGAATGGGGCATTCTACAGCATTAAGAACAGCCGTGTAATAAAAACACAATCGCAGACAATGCACAAACATTTTACCACTACACCTACCTATGGCCATATGCAACAATAAATACATTAGTTTAAGAAGAGATCATATGTTGATGCAGTTTTTATAATGAGTGGCAAATTATTCCAGAGCTGTGGAGCAGCTCGATCTCTCTTTAGTTTGAGACGTGTCCTGGAGTCAACTGTAGACTCTACTGGTTGATCAAAGGTTTTGTGATGTATTTTTTAGAGTGAAAGAAGATCAGAAAAATATGGAGGAGCAAAGCAATGCAGACCCTTATAAACAAACAATATTACGGTATTTAACTGGTAGCCATTGTAGAGTGCTCAGGACTGGTGAAATATGTTCTCTCTCCTTTGTTCCAGTCATTAGTCTAGCGGCAGCATTTTGCATTTCTCTACATCCAGCTGGAGACGTTACAGTACAGATTGTGAAATGCCCAAATACAGTATATTTCAATAGTCCAATCTTGATGAAAGCATGTATTACAGATATCTTTGGATAAAAATGACTTTATTGTAGCTATATTCTTTAGTTGATGGAAACAGCTTCTGACAACAGAATTGAACTGTCATCAAAAGTAAAAGCAGAATCAAAAGTAACACCTACATTTCTTCCATGTGTATGAAAGTTCCCAGATTACAGATAGTTTACTGGCAACCATCTCTGTAGAAGCAGAGAGGCCAAAGGTTAAGAGTTCCGTCTTTGCTCCATTTAACTGAAGAAAGTTGGCTGACATCCAATGTGTAACACCTCTCAAACAATCCAACAAACACTGTATACTTGAAACATCCTTTGGATGTAAGGGAACATAACACTGAGTATCATTACAAGACATTATATTTTCAAAAAAATGTATACAGAGAGAGCATCTATAAAGAAAATTGAGCCCTGTGGAACCCCATACAGAACTGGTGCATAACATGATGAATAGTTGCCACTGTCTCCACTGAAAAGGTGCGATCCTTTAAGTAAGAAGAAACCTAATTTAAAGCGCGACCTTGGATCCCAATATGCTCTAACGATTTAAAAGAATGCCATGATCAAGGGTGTCGAAAGCCACACCGAGATTCTAGGAGTAGCATATGCAGTTTTACTGACAGCTATGAATAAAATGGTTCATTTAAACTGATGGCGGCGGAGGGCAACGGGGGGGGGGAAGAATGACATGCCGTTGTGTAAATAAGATAAATAACATAAGGTCATTTAGTTTGCTTAATAAAAGAGCAAGCTATAGACCTGTTTTATAGGAAAGGTAACCTTAAATGCATTTTTGGGTGATCTGGCACTGTATAAGAAAACCATTTTTTTAAGAATTTAAAAATAAAAAGTAGGGGAAACACTGATGTGTGAAATGTGTCATGTCAATATGGTGTTAAAGAGGTAAACCGGGTGAGCATGTTAATTGATTGTAATGCACGTCATATGGTATCGACCAGGTGAATAAAAGTGTGCCGCACAGCTCAGTTGGGAGCGTGGTTGGCAGGAGCAAGTGCTATGGGAGTAATTATGATTCAAATTAAAGCCTATTTAGTTTCATGGAAATCCTGCTGTGCCTGCGTGCATTCTTCACCTCTGACCGAAACAACCGCTTGGGCACATTCTTTCACATATTATATATACTAATTGTATTATTACACTTGTTAAAGATACCCAATCACAGTTGTAGAAGCAAAGTGGGGACTGATTCCATGTGCAAACCTTCCAAAACGGTTTGCATTGTCACTGTATACTGTATAATTCGGTAATACTTACTGAATGCACTGTAGGTGGACAGACGAAAATGAAACACTAGCATTGTGTGGCCATCATATGACCCAGGGATGGAAATTACCATTTTTGTCCGCCAGCCACTGTGGCTTCCAGTTTTAGGTTTTTTGTCCCAACCAGGGTTTTTCCTGGGTCAAAATGGGTCTTCGGTGCTCCAAAATAAATATATATATATATTTTTTAAATTTGTTTCTAATCCATGTTTTTTCCCCCAGGTTTTTTGCAATTTCCTTTATTTTCTTCGTGCCCACACTATATATTATCATTCCAGGTCAAGAATACCAATGGAGGCTTCGTTGGAAATCGTTAATCAAACTTTCGTCAGCATTTTGAGTGGAAATTTAATTCGCATTTGTACAGGTGTAGTAGTCATGCACGTCGGGCTGGCCCTCGCAGCTGAACGACAGCTCTGTCCATTCGCGCACCTCACAGTTGCCTATCGATCAGACAAGAAGACACGCTTCAACTCGATTACCAATTATGTGTTTGTAAACATTCAGGATGCGCGCGCAACATAGTGGCAGAAAACCGGGAAAGATAGCTTTTATAATAGAGAATTACACACGGATTATACAAATGGTTAGATTTAAAAAGACGAAAAAGGTAGAGGACAGCCTTTAAGAGAGAAAGCGATTCATGATCTGTCACATCAGAATTTTGATTTGGGTCACGAAAGTCTTGAAATTTGAGTGAGATTGTCGCCCGGTAGACCACATAGTCAGGCGGCAGCCACATCTTCACTTAATGTCACAAAGTTCATAATTTTACAGTTTTAGAGTCAATTTTACATCTAAAAGGTCGAGCAAGGCAGCTTTCAAGAGATATGGGAATTCTGCTTTTAGCCAGCTGGTCCGATTATTTTTGTGATTTGTGTAAACTGGCAATCTAAGTGTGAGCCCGTTACACAGTTTTTAAGTTTTTCGCGTTTTTCATCGCTGCCTTTTTTTGGGCCTTAGACGCTCGGGATTTGTCATAGGATCTCGGGAAAACGGCTTAGGCGCGTGCCCAAATTTTCTCTATGCTATTTTTATTTACCCGCCACAGTGGCCGGTAGGTGAAGCGAGTTTACCCGCCACAACACAAAATCACCCGCATTTGGCTGGTGGTGGGTGTGAATTTCCATCCCTGATATGACCGCCAACTGTTCTGAAAAGGAATTTTCCAAAATTGAGTAAAAACGACATCCTCACCTTGAGGGTCTTGGCTATGACGATATGAATCTAAAACTGTTTTTAGTTTGAGACCTTTTTTGTAATTGAGATATAAAGCAGATGATCACTGATGCAGCATACTGCAGCTACATGCTCACTCAGACAATCCTTCCATACAGTTAATTTATGAGACACGCAACTCCGATCAGAAGTTCCAAAACCACAAATGACATATTTTGGTTTGAAGTGTGAAATATTAATCTATCAAGCATTGCACAGTCGGTGAACAAGTTAAGAACGCTTTATTGCTTGCGGCCACAAGGAAACAAAAACATCACACGCCATGGTGCTACAAGTTTGTCTGACTAGCAACCTATGTTGCTAGTCATTTTAAACACCAGCGCTCAGGACTGTAATTGGCTAATAAAAATTATTTAAATGTTCCATGGCTCTTCTTCATTGGCTCCTCTGCATAGACCTGGCGCGCGCGTGTGTGTGTGTGCGTGCTTGTTTGAGTGTGTGCGTGTTTACGACATAAACCCTGATTGAAAGATAACAGGATCTACAGACCCTACGTCTCCACCTTAGTTCTGCATCTCCTTAAAGGGGTCACTGACTGCAAAACCGTTTTTACCTTGTCATAGTCGAAAAAGGACAGTTTGGTGTGTAATGTAGACATACAGTGAACCTCAAAGTCCATTGAAACCTCTTTCCTATCAAAATTTCACTTCTCACTACTGTTTTGAAACTGCAACTGGCAAGCGCTCGCTTATGAAACAGTGCAACTTGGGACGTCACAAGTTGCAGCGTCATCTTTGTCACGCCACAACAATTACATTTACCCGCCCTCTGGTTTTCTGGTCCAGGCAGGAACATAAACGGGGGTCGCGTAGATCTCCGACACTTTTTTAGCTAGCTGCGCGCTGCTCTTTACTTACACAGAAATGACAATAAGTTTAGCCTACAAGATATCCAAAATGCAGCGCCGTAAATGCAGTGTTCCAGGCTGTACCGGAGATCCTGAAACTTTTCACCATCTTCCCAAAAAACAAGACACTCGACGGGCATGGCTGATGTCTCCTGTATCTAGCATAATAGAATGCTAAATACGTTTCTAAACACATCAACATACTGCTGTAGTCGGCATTAGAAGGGAAGCTTCCAAAAAAATAGCCAGAAAACGAAAGCAGTCTAGCCTTTTAGCTGACGCCTGTCTAGATTAGGCTATCTATTCGAAATAACTGGAGAAAGGCTGTGCTAGATACAGGATACGTTAGCATTGCTAATAACTGTTACCGACAAAATCATACTAGGCCTATAGCTTGCGGTTGTGATGAACATAACTAAGGTCGGAACGCACCTCTTTTCAGCAACAGCTTCATTTGCAAGGAATGTAAGAACAGATAGATAGCGAAAACACTATACTGTAGGCATGTAAACCAGTTTAGCTTGCTAACGCAAGAGCATGAATGTGTTATGATTTAGCCTAGTTTATTGGCAATGGGACTTACGTTATTTCATGTTCCTGACTATGTTTCATTCAAATAAATAAACCGTGTTGTTATGTAAATCTACAATTCACATGCATGTTTTTCCAGATCTATTTTTCAGCAAGATAGCTAGAGCTAACTGAAGCTGAGTTGAATCACGGTAGTTTGTTTGCTAAGCTGTAGTGCTAACGTTACCCGCCTCAGGCGATTTTGTTTGCTTCGACAACAGAAGTGGAAACTACCGTAATCATTTCAAATTATATCTAGTCAATCTGTTGAAAACAGTGTTGTGTAGACACAATAGATATATTTGTACGTTTTTATTTCAAGTCTCCACCTTCTCGTTTCAGTGAGTGCTGCTGGCCGTCTTTGCTCCGCAGCTTCGCTCTTTGTAAACCAACCAATCAGCGCACAGCTCATCTAAATAACCATTAGCATACCAAAAATCCTAGCGATTTTTCCCGGGAAAAAAATGATGGATGTAAAAGAGGGCATAGAACAGCACCCGGGACATTTTCAGCCTAGCCAATGTTACATACCCTATTCGGAGACCCTAAGGAACGGTGTGAAATACCCCAAAAACCCAGTAAATGACCCCTTTAACAAAAACAAACCCCCAACACCTTCTAGTCTCAACAAAGGCTCACCCTTCCCCCAGGGTGATAAGGAATCCTAGAGTTTAGTTTGGGGTTAGACCTCTCTTTGCACACAAGGAATACTGTAACACAGAATCATTCTTATACAGGAGAAATATGTTACAACTTCAATTTTTCCCACAAGTGTCTTTTTTTGCAAAGGGTGACGGTCCAATGTTGTTATTGTGTTGCGCTTCTGTATTCCTTCATTGGTGGCCATGCCGCGAAGCGGTGAAGCCACATAAGTGTTTCTACCTTTTCTTATTGTTGGAATGCTGCTTCAGCATTCCAAGTATTGTTCTTTGAATCTTTATTCAAGCATCTTCTTATTCTGTTTCTTCATTGACACCTTTCAGCGCCTTCAAATCTTCAGCTATTAAAACCGTTCAGCTATCATAAAATTCATCAGTTTCAGGCCATGGGTGCTATGACTTTTCAGCTTTGTACCTCTTATGCTTGAATTAATATAAATCAATATTCATCATATTTTTAACATGGTTTTCCAATGGAGTTTTCTTTCAAAACCTCTCAAACTTCTTAAAACTTCTTCAACTTCCAAATCCTTCTTCTTCCTCAATCTTTCAGCTAGAGCCACCATTTAAACTTTAAAATGTTGACAAAACCCTAAACTATTTTTAAATAGTTCAGCTTTTTGATATCTATTCAACTTATTTCAATATCACTGATTGTGTTTCATGAGTTTTTCAAACCGTTTCTGAGATTTACATGGGTGTGTACGTGAAAGCCTAGAGTGCAGACTGAAACGCTTAGAGTGGAAGGGAGCTTCGGATGTCGTTAAAAACATATTTCTAGATTACAAGCATTGCCACAATTGTCGCTCTTCATGCTTTGTTTTTGGATCAATAGATAGCTAATTTTGTGCTGGTCGTAGACAGTTGTCTGTGGAATCCAACAGACTTACACATTTGTTCAGAGCCCCACGAAAGCTCAGTCCAACTCTCGCCCCATAGAATCCAATGCAAATCTGGTCAGAAATTCGTCAGAGAAACAAAAAAAAACACGATTTAGAAACTGCCGGTAGAGTCCTATTTCTGACCGCACAGGCATATAAAGGACATCTCTGGTTTCGGCAGAGTCTTGGGTCTCGGAAAATATCCTTATTTTTTGGATTGGACGTATAGTTTTGCGTCTAGGTTAACTTGTTTGAGGTGTGGATTCGAGCTAAATGTCTGTTATTCTCTGCCCTCAGCGCGTTAGCAGCCATAGCTGCACCATCACCGTGGCAACCACACAGCTGCTGCAAATGACCAACGGAAAAAGCTGATATTCTACAATGGCCACTAAATGGCGCTAAACTGCCAAACTATTTTTTTATGCTTGCAAGGGACAGAAAAGCTATAGCTACTATCCCAACTATAATTTTAGCTGTTAAAACTATAATATTCTTGTTACGAGTAGCTAGCTAGCCTATAGGCTACTTCTTCTTCTGTTTAACAGTTCGGCTTTTAGCTTCTCTCGCATTGTATTTAAGCTCTTATAGCTTTGTAAGATGATGTAGTTCAGCTTCCACACGGAAATTCTATTTCTTCGATTGCTTCACAACGTCCAAACTTACGCTACACGTTTTTATTAACACTGGTTTGCAAGGAACGTAAATGATCTTATTGTTTTGTAACTTTCCTTTTAATGCCGACTAACAGTCTAGCTAGAGCAGTCGTTCTCAAAGTGTGGTCCGCGCACTGCCCCCGTAGTGGTCCGCGACGGCCACAAGTAAATTATTGCGACATTTCTAACATACAACTCAGAACGAAGATACACAGTCAGTAGTAGCCTATTCAAATGGTCTACACACGTTCCGCATTCTGACATCGCAGCCTCTGCATGGGTTGTACCAGAGCCTCTCTGGTTGTACCATGTGAGGGAGTTATCCCCTCCCAAATAGAGATGGTTGGGTCCATAGCCCGTCTTTTCTAAAAAGTTTTCTCAGATAGGCAACCGATTGCTGGGCCGGGCGGCCCAACCGTAACGATACGCGTCAGGGAGGATGGATGGGAGCAGGGCCGGAGTGATGGACTAGACAAGGTTTTACCAATAGAAAAGTGTCTGTTTATTTTACATTAATCTCCCAAAACTATTTTGCGATCAAATAATGGCCAAACATTTTGTGTGGAAATCCCTATAGATATATCTGCATCACATCAAACCCATACGTCCCATAGGTTTGGGCTAGAATATTTACAACGTCTGCCTCCGTGCCTGATTAACAGTTGGATCGTTGAGCAGTCTCAAAACTTTTTTCTTAGCGGAAATTATAATTAGCGGAATACATTATCCGTTAGAAAATCATGTGCCGCTAACAATTGTATGGCGCCAGGTCTGGGTAGGAGGCCTGTTGTTCCGGGGATATACTATTTAGTTAGATGGTCCGCAAGTTTTTATTTATTGGCCAAGTGGTCCTTGGTCTGAAAAAGTTTGAGAAACACTGAGTCATTTGCTCAGTAAGGTATGTTGATATGTAGGCTATTTGAAACGTATTTGAGACATCCCAACTTAGAAAATCTTCCACCAGACGGATAAGACACAGTTCAGCTTCCACACTGCCTCTTTTGTGCGACTCACACATTTTTAAAATTAATTTAAGCTTGCAGGTATTTTTTTAATTTCTGTATTTTCAGCCATTTAAGGAAAAAAAATCAGATTTCAGCATTCCAACGCATTTTCAGCAGGAAATGCTTTTTCTAGTTATTATTATTAGTGTGTTTGCTGACAAGCAAAGACACTATTGTTATTCCGTTGTACTTAGGCTATTATTAATTTTTCTCCCACTTTTTTCTGCCCCCTACTAGTTTCACACCGTTTAAGCTAGACACACCGTTAAAAGTTCATTTGATTTAGTCTGAACTGCTATTACTTTTCTCACAGATAACTTTTAAAGTTTTAAGTTACATAAGTTTAAAGTGCTTAAAAAATGAATGGGTTTCAATGGTTCAGAATGTTCAAGTCAAATTCAATTGTGACATTTTCTACACTGTTTAACACTTTCTTGCTTGAATATGCAGACTTTTTCAAATAATATACTTGAACTGTTTATACCATTTTGAAGACAAGATGTAGGGCTTTCTAATGATGTAAATATCTATATGATTACGTTAGGCAAATCATCCTTTATCAAGACGATTTCACAGAGCCATTCTGACAAAAATCTTCTGTTTTAGAAAACGTCATTTTTAACCACTTCCAGTCCAGGTACAGAGGACAGGTTAGAGTGTAATGAAATGTGCGTAATTTTGTCATGAATTCATAACAGAAGACAGATTTTAAGATAGACTATTTTGTTTAAAAGCTATGACCACTGAAGTGATGAGTGGAAACACAATATTCCTCTCATAATCGAGACTAGCGCGTTCGCTCTCCATAACTAAAAACTGTTCTACTTTGTCCACAATCGACCAAATTGGCCAAACAAGGTATGTACATTGACCTTAAAGTGTACATAATCTAGCTAGATCATTTTTCTTTAAGCAAGTTTCACTTTCTGAAAGAATCAAGGCTCAACACTGTTATAGCTGACCGTCACGAACAGCTAAACCGGGGTTCACGAAAAGCTTACTGCAGCTGGCCATCCTACGAACAAATGCTTCGTAACTGAAAAGTTTTTACTTTTAATTGACGATATTGAACACAGATGTTAAGAAACTTGTCTTTACTCTAAATATCTTCTCCGTTTTCAATTTGAAGCAGTACATCTAATACAGTAGGAATTCTCCCACGACATCCGCTCGCTCCGCTTTGACAATCCTCTCAGTCCACCATACATTAGACAAGCTAATTTTCGAGCACTTTCAATACAAGATACAGGCCATGTTAGAGTTGATAAATATATATGTAATTGTGTGGGAAATGTACAACAGCAGACAGATTTGAAATATGATCTTTGCATATTTCAACATTTTGTTATAAAGTTATGGCCATTCTAGTGACGTCATCATAGCTGCCATAGAACGGCGAAACTAGCTACGTCTATCGTTCGTTACCTACAAACAAATGCTTCGTAACAGTATTTACTTTGGAAAAGATCGTGTCCGTTTTCAATTTGAAGCAGTATAGCTTTGTAGGAAATTTCCCATTGCATCCTCTTTCTAGCTTCGGCTAAAGTCAGATGGACGACGATGACAATGCATGCGTTATTCACGCCTACGGTGTTAACAGTCTGTACAAATACCACTTTGACACACTTGCGAGAAATGATCCGCTGTTTAGATGTAGTATGATCTTATTTACCACCCACAATAGTTCAGCTTTTTTTGCCGCAGCATTCTGAGTTAGAGTAGCGCACAGCAGTCACGTAATGTGAAGAGATAGAATTTAAAAGTATAAAAATTCACCAGGGACAACGACAACATCGGCAACCCTGCACCATGGATTATTATTTTGATGTCATCTTTAAATTTAGTGTCTGAACAGGACTGGGTGTGCACACATGATTAGTTTCTCCTCCACCTTGAACCTGAACCTAGATTCTAGGTTCTAGGTTTGCTAACAATGACCAACCGTTGCTACGTTACAAGAAACAAGCAACCAATCCGATTTGCCAACGCTCTTCATCACTATATTTAAGAGCTAGAAAACCATTTTCGGCTCGAATTTGATAGGGTCGATTTTTTTAAAGTTGAGTTTTTAAAGATCTATTTTTTAGGCTCGAATTTAAGCAACCTGAATTTTATTTGACATTGAAATATATTCAGATGAGAATTCAGTGTTGTTTAAATTTCAATATTAAGTATTCGATGCCTTTTAAAATTCTAAACATTATGGCACTGATTTGCTTCCATACATAAGAATCTTAAGAAGTGTACAAGTGTAACTCATACTAAGGGGCTAAAAATGTAAAAGATTTAGAATGAAATAAAATATAAAATGGCTTTAGTACAAATAGGGCAACATAGTTCAATATGGCAATATCTTTATAACTTCAAACTTTTTTCTGTTTCTCAGTCTTTCATTCTTTAATACTTTTAACGCTTAAAGATTTATGAAAGTCAATAAGATACTCTTTTCATCACTCTTTTTTTCTCCTTTTTCAACAGTAAGAAAATATCGCAATGTATAACAATGACAGATATAGGCCTACTTTTAATACATTTTCTGACCATTAAAAGCACATACCTCTTTTAAAATCTTTGTAAAACCTTCTTTGTTATTCAAGCCATCAAAACAAAATAGTTTTAACTGCATTCAGCAAACACACACATTTTCTTTAGGAAATGTACCTTTCTAGTTACACATCTTCTCCCATTGGAGTCAATGGCAGCCCCTAGAACCGTATGGGACAAAGTTGTGAAATTTGGCACACTCATTAAGGACAGTCCCTTCTTTCTTTTCACCGGGTTTCATGTCTCCCATTGGAGCGCTCTAGCGCCACCAACTGGTCAAAGTTGGGCTTGTGTTTACACACGTAACTTTTGAACCGTATGACCGATTTTCAAAAATGAGGTACCGTTGGATTCCCTGGGTCAATTTCCGGCATTTTTTATTTTAAGAAAACACGTTTTTTCGCTACTCCTCCTTTAATTTTTGTCCAATCACACCCAGATTTTGCACACATCATCGTCAGACCAACCCTCTCACAGAAGTTATCAAAAGAATTTTGATTTTCAAAACCGTTTGTCCAGTACAGCCAATCAAAATCGGCAACAAAGCAACTAAACAGGAAGTTGGCTCATATCTCAGCAACTCCTTGAGATATCAACACCAAACTTGGTATGATGACTCGGAACTCCCTTCTGAGGATGTCCAATCAATTTACATTTACATTTACATTTATTCATTTAGCAGACGCTTTTATCCAAAGCGACTTCCAAGAGAGAGCTTTACAAAAAGTGCATAGGTCACTGATCATAACAACGAGATATCCCCAACATTGCAAGTAGTCAAACATGAATCATACATTGTGAATAAGTGCCAAAGGGAAAAATCATAAGAGCATGAAGTTAAACAAGTTACAATTGGACAACATGAATCTAAAAGTGCACCTGTGGACGAGCAAACAACAGTAAACTACCTCACAGCGAGTACAATAAATGTTAATCAGTTACAGCTAACCGACAAGAGCAGCAGCTCTCTAAGTCAGAGTCCTTGTGATCCTGGAAGAAACTAACATCATGTCCAGCAGATCTTTCCTAGGTACCGTTGTATTCCCGGAACAAGTGTGTCTTGAGCCTATTCTTGAAGGTGGGGAGACAGTCAGTGTCTCTGATGGAGGTGGGGAGTTGATTCCACCACTGGGGGGCCAAACAGGGGAAGAGCTTGTGTTGGGACCGGGCGGTCTTGAGCGGTGGGACCACCAGACGGTTGTCAGAGGAGGACCGAAGGTGGCGGGAGGGGGTGTAGGGCTGGAGGAGAGACTTGATGTAGTCGGGTGCAGTCCCGTTCACCGCTCGGAAGGTCAGTACCAGGGTCTTGAATCTGATACGGGCCGTGACGGGCAGCCAGTGAAGGGAGACGAGGAGCGGGGTAACATGGGAGCGTCTGGGTAGGTTGAAGACCAGACGGGCCGCTGCGTTCTGAATCCTCTGGAGAGGGCGGGTTGCGCGCCAGAGAGTCTGGCGAGCAGGATCCGATGGTTAACCGTATCAAATGCTGCAGAGAGGTCCAGCAGAATGATGACGGATGACCTCGAGGCCGCTCTGGCAGACTGGAGGGCCGTGGTGACCGACAGGAGGGCAGTTTCAGTGGAGTGGCCCGTCTTAAAGCCCGATTGGTGGGGGTCAAGCAGGTTGTTCTGAGTGAGAAAGTTTGACAGTTGGTTAGATACAGCGCGTTCAATTGTTTTAGAAAAGAAGGGTAGAAGTGATACCGGTCTGTAGTTCTGGAGGACAGCTGGGTTAAGGGAGGGTTTTTTGAGTAGGGGTCTAACTCTGGCCGAGGGGAAAGTGCCAGAAGTAAGAGAAGAGTTGAGGACATGGAGAAGGAATGTTATGATGGAGGGAGAGATGGTTTGAAAGAGAGGGGAGGGGACTGGATCAAGGGGACAGGAGGTGGGGCGATGAGAGAGAATGAGGTCAGAGATCTCTGCCTCAGATAGGGCCGAGAAAGAGTTGAGACATTTAGTAGGGTCAGTCATAGAGGGTGAGTGAATAGGAAAGGTTGGTTCAGGGAACCGACTGCTAATGTCAGCAACTTTTTTCTCAAAGAAGGAAGAGAAGTCATCTGCTGTCAGAGTGGAGGGAGGGGGTGGGGGAGGTGGGTTAAGGAGGGTGGAGAAGGTAGAGAAAAGTTTGTGAGGGTTTGAGGCAGAGTTAATTTTGTCCAAGAAGTAGTGAGTTTTAGCATCAGTTATATGGGCAGAGAAGGATTTGAGGAGGGAGTGATACTTATCAAGGTCTAGACTGTCGTTAGACTTGCGCCATCTCCTCTCAGCCGCTCGAAGGGTGGAACGTTCTTCACGAATAACATCAGTGAGCCACGGGCAGGAGGGAGAAGATCGCGCAGGCCTAGTTGACAGGGGGCAGAGGGTGTCAAGTGATTCAGTTAATGTGGATAACAGTATGTTAGTGGCAGTGTCGGTGGGGTGGGACATTAACTCGTTAATAGGAGGGAGGGAGGATGTTACAATGGAGGAGAAGTGTGAGGGGGATAGGGAGCGGAGATTGCGTCTGAAAGTTACGAGGGGAGGGGAGGTAGGAAGAGTTGGAGGGAGAGAGATAGAGAATTGGATAAAGTAGTGATCAGAGATGTGTAGCGGGGTTACAGAGGTTAGGGCAGTGATACAGTTACGTGTCAGGACGAGGTCCAGCTGTTTTCCTGCCTGGTGGGTTGCTGGTGTGTTGAGCAACGTCAGGTCGAAGGAGGTCAGGAGAGACTTGAAGTCAACAGCCTGCGTTCCATCGAGATGGATGTTGAAGTCCCCAAGAAGTATCAGCGGTGTTCCATCATCCGGGAGGGCGCTGAGGAGCATGTCCAGCTCCTCCACAAAGTCAGCTAGGGGCCCTGGTGGGCGATAGAGGACAATTAAGAATGCTTTGATAGGATCAGTTAGCATCACATAGTGGTGTTCAAATGATTTGGCAGTAAAAGAGAGTGGGGTGGATGTGCATTTAATATGTGGGGAAAGAAGCAGGCCTGTCCCACCTCCTCTCCCAGTTAGGCGAGGAGAGTGGGAGAACGAGTGGTTGACAGAGAGAGCAGCTGGAGTTGCAGTGTTCTCTGGTAGGATCCATGTCTCTGTTAGCGCGAGGGCATCAAGAGAAGCATGGGATGCTAACGCTGGAATGAAGTCGGCCTTTTTCACAGCAGACTGGCAGTTCCAGAGTCCTATAGAAAGAGAGAGAGCAAGTGGAGAAGATCTAGAGAGGTAGCTAAAGTTAGAAGTGGAACGTATATACTTCGTGACATATCTACGTCTACGTCTGCGGGTGTTGTAGTGAACGGGAATGCTGAAGAAGCACATGCTAGCTATAAATGTGTTCTAGGTAGAAAATAATAAAAATAGGGGGATACTTATCGGAACAGGTGATCCGCCTCGTCGGCCTTCCTCGGATGACTCCCGCGGAAGACTCCTCTTGTTGTCCGAGTCTTAGTGCCCGAGGCTGCCAGGCGAATTTGGTGTCATGTGATCACTGGGCGTGGCCGCAGGAAGCAAAAATGTGTTTTGGCAAATAACTGTTGATTTATTTGCCTTTATTAAGTGATTTCTTCGTCTCATGATATCTTGGGACATCCCATGTGTGACACATGATCATTTTTATAACAGCCGAATTGATGTGGCCGCCATTTTGAATGACTGAAAAAAACGTTTTTTTCTCTACTACTCCTACACATGTTGTCAAATCTTCACCAAATTTGGCAGAGATTATCTTCAGACCAAGCCTCACAAAGCCCATCACATGGTTTTTTGTTCTTCGAAATCGTTTGCCCGTTGCAGCCAATCAAAATGTGCAGATAAGCCATCAAACAGGAAGTTGAGTCGTAGCTCAGCAAATCTTTGATGGATTCACACCAAACTTGCTATACGGACTCGGAACCCTGTTCTAAGGATGTTTAGGATGTTTTCTGGGTCATATGACTGCTTGGCCACCTCATTGCTGCTTGCAGCTATATACAGTCGTATGCAAAAGTTTGGGCACCCCTGATAATCTCCATTACTTTCATCTATAAAATGTTGGGCGTTTGGATGAGGAACGTCTTTGTCATATATATACACATACGTCATGGACAGTGATATTTTAGCCGTGAAATAAGGTTTATTTGATAAACAGAAAATATGCCATACGCATCATAAGAGAATTAGACACTTGCATAAATTTGGGCACCCCAACAGAAAAATCACATTTATATTTAGTAGAGCCTCCTTTTGCAAAAATAACAGCTTCTAGACGCTTTTTATATCCTCTGATGAGTGTCTGGATTCTGGATTGAGGTAATTTGGACCATTCTTCCTTACAATACATCTCCAGTTCAGTAAGGTTTGATGGGTGCCTAGCGTGGACAGCCCGCTTCAAGTCACCCCATAGATTTTCAATTATATTCAAGTCTGGGGACTGGGATGGCCATTCCAAAACATTGTAGTTGTTCCTCTGCATAAATGCCTTAGTGGATTTGGAGCAATGTTTCGGGTCGTTGTCCTGCTGGAACACCCAACTGCGCCGTAACTTCAGCTTTGTTACAGATTCTTGAACATTATTGTCCAGAATTTGCTGGTACTGAGTTGAATCCATACGACCTTCAACTTTAACTAGATTCCCAGTTCCTGCACTAGCCACACAGCCCCACAGCATGACGGACCCCCCACCAAATTTTACTGTGGGCAGCAAGTGTTTTTCTAGGAATGCTGTGTTCTTTTGCCTCCATGCGTAACGCCTCTTGTTGTGACCGAATAACTCCATCTTTGTCTCATCAGTCCACAGCACTTTGTTCCAAAATGAGCCTGGCTTGTTCAAATGTAGTTTGGCAAACCTCAAGCAAGCCTTTTTGTGGCGCGTGTGCAGAAAAGGCTTCTTCCGCATCACTCTCCCATACAGCTGTTCTCTGTGCAATGTGCGCTGAATGGTCGAGCAATGCACAGTGACACCATCTGCAGCATGATGACCTTGCAGCTCTTTGGAGGTGGTCTGAGGGTTGTCCTTGACCATTCTGACCATTCTTCGCCTTTGCCTCTTTGTTATTTTTCCTGGCCTGCCACTTCTGGCCTTAACAAGAACTGTGCCTGTTGCCTTCCATTTCCTAATGACATTCCTCACAGTGGAAACTGATAGCTGAAACCTCCGGGATAACTTTTTGTAGCCTTCCCCTAAACCATACTGCTGAACAATCTTTGTTTTTAGATCATTTGATAGCTGTTTTGATGCCCCCATTTTGCCACTGTTCAGAGGAGAATCAAAGAGAAGCAAAACTTGCAATTGGCTAACTTAAATACCCTTTCTAATGATTGAATGCACCTTTTTATGTAATTGAAGGCTTAACGAGTTAATCAGACTAATTCTGTGTTGCAGTTAATCAGCATTTAGTAGGCAGAGGTATTCAAATCAAATAAATGATAAGGGTGCCCAAACTTTTGCACAGCCTTTTTTTCACATTTGATTTAATTTCACACAACTAAATACTGCTACACCAAATATCTTTGTCTGGAAAACACCCCAGCACTCAGTGTTAACTAGAAAAGTAATATTACAATATTATATTGATCTTTTTTGGTGAAGACAGGAAATTATCATGCAGCCTCAGAGGGGTGCCTAAACTTTTGCATACGACTGTATCTATATATTTTTTTTTATTTTTTTTTATTATTTACGTTATGCAGGACAAGACAGGTGAAAGACATAACATTAGGTGAGGTACATGACAATTTAAGTGTTCACATTTAAGACAGAACGGACGAGACGAAAACAAGCAGGAGGTCATACATATCAACAAAAAAAAACAAACAAAAAAAAAGAAATTATAAATCAGTACTAAGAAATGAATAATCATCATAAGAATGTAATGATAAGAATGGCATTTTCGGTTGATCCACTTTTGAATGTTTTCATAAGGTAATTAGATAATTGGGAGAGAAAAATCAATAAAAAAAAATAATAATAAAGAATAATCATCATAATAATAACAGTAATGATAAAAAAAAGGCATTTTGGGTTGTTTGAATATTATTAGTTTCCATTATGGTATTTTAGATTTTTGATCCACAGTTTTAAATGTTGTCATAAGGTAATTAGATAATTGAGAAAGAGAGGTAAAAAATAATAATAATAATAATAAAATAAATGTTTTGCAAAAACAAGCATAGTTAATGATGAACAATTATATACAACAAGGGAGATGGTGTTGAAATATAGTTATCGTTATCCATAGACAATACTGATAAACAAATGCTAAAAATGAAAGTCATAATCATAGATAGATGAGAGCAAGGTTATCTTATGTTGTTATTGTGTTTAGGGGAAAAGGAGAGAGATAAGGAAAATATTACTGGGTTGATATGTATTTTTGTATTGTAGACATTATTTATGGTCCGGTGTGTAATTATGTAGTCGTGTGCGTGGCTTTAGCTTAAATTTGATTTTGTATGGGGTGTAAATGGGTTGTAAATATATTCCAAGTTTCATTAAAGGCTGATATATTGTTTTTTCTGTCGGCTGTAATTCTTTCTATTGAGATGTATTCTATGATTAAGTTGATCCAGTGGATAATATGGCAGTTTTTTTGGGATTTCCAGTTAAGAAAGATTATTTTCTTGGCGATAGTTAGAGATATGAGTAATGGGTTGTTATCTTTGGTTGGAATGGTTACTTGAGATAGATCTCCGAGCAAGCATAGCTTTGGGGAAAGAGGGATGCTACAGCCCAAGATAGATGAAAGTTTTTCCGTGACTGCCTTCCAAAGTGAATATACTGGTTCGCAGTCCCAGGTGGCATGTAAATAGTCATCCGTGTTGTCAAGAGTGCATTGTGAACAAATATCTGTATTGACTAATCCCATTTTGTGCATTCTCCCTTGGGTGAAGTGCGTTCTGTGTATGGTTTTATATTGTATAAGCTGCAAGTTTGTGTTAGCGGTCATTGAGAAGATGTTTTTATTAATCTGTGTCCAGAAGTCGGGGTTGTTTGGAAGGTCCAAGTCTCTTTCCCATTTTATGTTTGGAAGTGTTATAGAAGTATCTGATATGGATATGAGTTTATAAAGTTTGCAGCTATATTTAATAGATGTCCTTGTTTGTTTCTTTAGGATTACAAGAAAAAGTGAACCACCTGAAAAAGAAGCGATGTTTGTAAGTACCTTTTAGTTAACTTGACTGATGCTTTTTTACACACTTTTTGTAATACTTCCTTGTAAATGTATATATTAAGTACCTGTTTCAGTACAACACACAAATGACTTCAAGGGCACTGTCATCCTGGGATGGGCAGACCAGCTCAAGTACTCAATGTTCTTTGTGTTTTTGATTTGGAATATTCCAATATTGATAAAAAATGTATTTAAAAAATGCAGAAAGTGTATGACTGTGTCAAAATATGAACAAAACATTTATAAGCTACTTGTCATTCTGCGATTGTTCCCCCGGATCAAACAGTTGCCAGAGCAGGGCAATACATACATATTTATCTAGATGTGTTGCAAATGTTTGAATGCTTGTGTTTATTTCCTAGAGATGCCCAGAAACTAGAAGGGTTGTTCAAGCAGAACCAGCAGCTGCAGGGGGAGAACAAGGTCTTGCAAGATACAGTCACTGTTTTGGAGCAAAGGTTGGAGTCTTTAAAGTTATGTCTTTCTATCGTATCTTAATAGCATCTACCACAAAGAGGGAAAATGCAATGGGCATTAGCAGTCTTCATGCTACCTTTTGTGAAGCCTCCATTAAGTTTATCATAAGAGTATTTTAGGGTAGTGTTGGAAGCACAGTGGTATTTCAAGTTACATATAGAAATGGAGACTAAACAACATAATTCATTTTACATTTAAAAGTTATTGTTTGATTCATCTTACAATAGTAGGTATACTTTAACAATACAGGAAATGTTCTCTCCATACTGTCACCAAAAACCCTGAACTGATGTATTTTAGTAGGGTTAATTAAGCTCCACTGAATGATCTCAGGGTCAAATACCATATCTTCAGCTGGAGGATTTTTGCTATAATTCCAGTTAATATATAAAACAAGCCTACTATGAATACATAATGGAGGTTAAAAACAACTTTCCCATTCTGTCTGCTGGTAGAGATATAGCAGTCTGCTGGTAGGGAGTCATCCCTCTGGTAGTAGGGATATAGCATATATGTTCCTCCTGTGTCTCTCCTCAGATTACGTACTGGAAATTGTGACTGCTGTACAGTTACAGATGAACACATGAGAACGAAGCAAGTGAAGGCTGAGGATGATAGTAAGCAGGGCCTGCAAGTCATTGCTAAACTCAGTGAGTATGTTCTTACACATAAGTACATGTTTGAAGGATCTAAACTCAAACTTCTGTAATAACTACACCTAAATAACTTTATTTTCTAACTCTAAATAACTACATTCACACCAACTTCTTAATATCTGTGTTCCTAAAGCTCAGAAGGTTGGTATCACTGTCAGCTTACCTTCTTTCTCATCCACACTTGTCTGAAAGGTTCACTCATTGCATGCACTGGCACAATACATCCTTTATCTTTTCATCACTGGGTTTGGAAGGTCACTTCTTTCTCCTTTTACAGTGTTAGGCTGAATGTTCATTTTCATAAATAACCCAAATGTTAATACATCTCTAGTACCTCTTTGGATGGTGGTAAGTTTTCCACCATACAATCGTATTTAAGATTCTACTTCCTTGTGTCCTGCGCTACATCCTGACTCCCCCAGTGGCAGAAAGGGACAGCCTGCAGGAAGAGAACAGAAAGCTAAACATGGAACTTGATAGACTGAAGGAAACTTGGTGAGTTGCTTTCACACCTAGTTAGGCCAGGTCTTTGTGTTCCACGATAGAGTGACTGGCTGGGGTGGTCAGTAACACCTGGTTGGCAGTTCAGAAAGCACTGGAATGTACGTTTTATTGATTTAAGTTATGATGAATAAAAATTACTAAATTGTTCCCATAGTATCCATAATCTGTGTATTGTAGGGGTTTCATTAATGTTTATGTAGAGATGTAGTTAATAGTATTTAGTGTGAAAGAAAAATAAAATAAGTTCCATTGAATTGGGCTGCCGGACTGGGAGGTGTTTACAGTGACACTGTTTTCAGCTGGTCTGGAGAGCAGGAGGAGGTAATCCCAGATTCACCTCTGAAGCACATCTGTCTGGCAGCGGTCAACAAGAGGAAGAGGAGGAACGAGGCACTTGTCCACTATGAGGAGCCTGTGTCTCTCAAGCAGAGTTTAGCTATCAATGGTCTGTTCAATCCCGGTACGAACACACAAATGTTTAACACTGTGTTTTGGAGTCAATGACAGCACTGCAAAAATAGACATTCCCTCAGACTGTATGGCTGTTGACAAACAACCATTAATTTAAAAAAACTGAAACCTTCAGTTCTGGAAAAAATTGAGAGACCACTGCACCTTTTTTTAATTCTTTTTTTTAAAGTTGAGAAGTACAATCTAGAGTGAGGAACAGAAAGGTAAAATGTAAGTCCACTACAAATTTTACCCTTCTGTTCCCTCACTCAAAATTGTCCTTCTCAACTTTTTTTTTAATGAAAGAAAATGGTGCAGTGGTCTTTCAATTTTTCCCAGTTCAGTCAAGACAATCACGTATTAGATTTGAGCATTTATTGTTACATGACATGGACATGTAGGTTTGACTTTGGCGGAGTGGATGATCTAAGTAAAGCACTCCCTGCCTACTCGATGCAACACATACATTGATGACATATGAGGCTGGGAGCAATAGAGATATAATCCCCCTGCAAGATAGAACAGACAGACAGCACGGGGCAGAAGGGGATGGTGGAGGGCGGCAGCAGCACTGATCATACACCAACCTGGGTGAGTGTAGCGTATCCGTGCGTCTTTTAAAGACGCCTTATCGGACGTGGCCCAATGGATCACAATTCCTCTCTTATAGAAAGTATTTCAGCTAAAATAGTGGGAGGGCACAGCATTCCATTTAGGAGGGCCTTGACCGTCAGTGGCCCCCTTGAAGCCCCCCTGCCAAGCTGGAGAAACCCTGAACGGAATATGACTTCCTTCTCTTGCACTTTGTGAAATATTCACAAAATCTAATATCTACTTACGTGCTTTCAGTTAACTACATAGCAATGTAATAGAATAGGCACATTCCTCATTCCTCGCCCATACACCAATGCCAGCAAGATGAATGTAAGTCAATGACATTTTCATATTTTTTCAAGATTTCATGTTACAAAGTGAATCAATATGTAGTCACATAAGTTGGTACCACATAAGTGAGCGAGGCCTAGTTCAGACATCGCACTTTGGCAGCGTGTGTTATTCCACTCATTAACTACACCTGTTTTAGCCTGCTTCAAGCCCATTGGGCCACTTCCGATAAGACTACAATATAATGCAGCACGGATACTGGTACGCTCAATTCCGGTTGTTGTATTAACTGTTTTGCCACTGCCCTCCACCATTCCCTTCTCCCCCAAGTTGACGGATCCTATCCAGATGTTTCTGAAATGCCAAGTGACCTGCCCAGTGTACTGTGGCATCGCTTCTTACCCATATGTCTAAGGGACTATGGCAAAGCTAAAGGCTGTGGACTGGTGGATACGTGGCCAAACTGGCCATGTATGGAAACATATGGTGCACCTCATATTTTCAGATTTGCCAACCAGCAAAGTAACTTGCTGCTCCCCTAATCCCTAGTCTAGGGACTCATGAGGAAAAATATTGTGACATGTCCTGCATAATGTTGTCATGATATGACTACTCTGCCATTATGTAGTAGAAGACAGAATTTTGAAAAAAACTAATGTGGCACCCCGGTGACCAGATAATTGCATGGACCATATGGGTGAAGGCCTTACCACAGGGGCCTGGGTTCAAATCCAGCCCTTTTCCTGCATGTTCTCCCCTGTCTTACATTTACTGTGTTCCCTATACCTGTCCTATTAAAGCACTTTCTCTACAATATACAATATACTGTATATTAAAAGAAAGAAAATGCCAGTAATAGCTGAACGTTGTAGCTATTGTAGTAGCTAAATGGCATGTCCATTGATTGCTCTTCTAGTCAGCTCAACAGTCTTGAGTTTTCTGCCTGAGCTCAGGTTATACTTCACTGTATTCCTTTATTGTAGGAGCCGGGGAAGGAAGGTCTTCTCCTACATGTCTGAGCATGAAGAAAGACCTGTTGGTGCCAGAAACATGTGAGATGGATACATCCAGAGCCCCACGTAAGGCCCAGATTCACCGCAACCCCTCAATGGCTCGCTTGTCACAATTGAACAGCAGTAATTTGATTGTAGAATCTGTTGTTTCAGAGTCTAGCATACGGAGTTCTGAGTGTGCCATGGTGACAGAAACCTGCTACCTTGATTTTCCTGACAGGCCGTTACCCAACCTGGTATGTAATCACAGAGAACAACCACATCACACATGCATGGAAACGAGTTCTTCACAGTGTAATAAGAAATGGCAGTGCAAAGATTTCCCTGGTTTGACACATAACGTGTGTTTTCATTCACATCAATGTTTATTTTGATAAGGAATATATTGTATGTTGTTGTTGTTATGGCTCCTTTCAATGTTGAGACTTCTCAGGCTGCTTTCGATCTTCAGGACGGCTCTGAATATGCCAGAAATGGGAACTTGTGGGATGGAACCAAGAGTAGCCTTCGGTAATTGTAACAGTGTCAATAACATATTTATAATGGCAAACTAGACACAGGAATACCTTTGAAATGTATAATATACTTTATGGAAGGTACTGTCAGCAAATGTAGCAGTAAATGGTCTGTTTAAAAAAATATGTACATCTTATAATTGTCTTGTATGTGCTATGGACCGTTTTTTGTGTGTCCGGAATAAAGAAATAATAATAATAATATAGCTCAATTTATCTAAAGACAACTTTTTCCTGATTGATAGGTCTCTTTCCTCATCCCCTGTCTTTGGAAAGTCTGTAGTAGCATCTGCCAACACCACTGAGGACAGGTCCCCCACTCTCCTCCAAAGCACCATGCTCAGAAGCCCTGGCCTTCACCTAAAGGTAGCAACACCAGAGGCCTGTTCTATAAAGCTAATTTACAGAATAAGCCAGACTTATGTCAGTTAGGCCTGCATTAGGCTACAACATTTAGCCTAAATGATCCAAGTATAATTATCATAGCTATACAATTGGCTATTTATTTTAAACAATGTCAAAATAGTCAATTTAGATGTGTTTAGAGGGTGTTTAGAGGGTGTTTTAATCAACGAAGTAAAGGTCTAAAAAGCTCCTCAACCTACGTTCACGTCAATCATGGCGTCTCATTTTATTTTGATGAAACGGTGGATGAGGGAGCTGTCATTGTACATGATTTATAGGGGACGTTTTTTCTGGAAGAAGTCAAGTGGCCGTGTGCATTGCTTTTGCCGTGGTGGATTGTATTATCCATATTTTACCCCTCGGGCTGCTTAAGAATGGGGTGCACGCACAATTAGCTTGACTACTTAAATCTGACTTGAATTAGTAAAAGTGCGTGAGCTGACATTGGCCTTTATGGAACCGCTTTAGCCCCGCTTGACTAATTAATCTAATGCAAGTCAGGTTTGGGACTTTGAGTCCAACTTTTTTGAGTGGCCTTTATGGAACAGGCCTCAGGCTGGCAGTTTTACTTTTTCGGGGATTCTTTCATACATTTCAGCTCAGTTATGATCAGCCCTCCAAACATATCTCCAAACAGAACTCTACTATTAGGTAGTGCATGATCTCTTACAATCTTAGTCCTTATCAGAATCACTGATGTTTGACTATGTGAAGACATTAATCTGTCACACAATAGTGCAACACTGTTTATGTACTTGCAAATGATAAACATAGGAAATGTCTCATCACATAATGAATGTGGTCATTCTGATTCTGTTAATCATATAAACTTTGAATTTGTCACATTTGTGACAAACCAAAACTAACATTGTCCTTTTTTATTATTAATCAACTGAATGATTTAGGCATTTGACATAAAGGAGTCAAACAGTAACTTGGAGGTTCCTGAGGAACCCAACCCCACTAAGAGTCCCCCGACAAGTACCACACCTGGTTAGTGGAGGTCCAGCACCATACTGTTCTCTCAAAAGATGCTCACTTTGAATTATTGTTTTATGTTATAACTCCTGTTCGCCAGTCAGTCTTGAATTGCATTTTTGTCTTGCACACCCCTCCCCCCCTAAAGATTTCCAGTTAATCAGAAGTTCAAAAGTGTCATCTACTAGCAGCGGCCAATTTTAATGAATGAATAAATGTAGTGTTGTGAGCATTTGATCAAGTGTGTTGTGCCTTCAGGCAAGCTCATACCAGTGGAGCCAATGTGGAGCTTGGATCCTGAGCTCACACTCTCCCAGTACGACATAGACACTCCTACCACAGTGGAGGTAATGTCCTAAACTCACGCTGGAAAATCTAAATGAAAGTGTTTGGATGTTGTATAATCACTTTTAAATGTATGAATCAACTGCAAAGAAACACTTTCTTTTCCTCCCTCTGTCATGAGCAGAGGCAGGACGGGGGGGTGGTGGATGTGGACTGCACCTTTGTAAGCCACAGCCGTCTTCTACAGGGTCTCAGCCACAATGGCCAAGACAAGAGCAGCACAACCCATGGTACTTGGATCCTTACGGTCTACAAAGACCAGAAATGCTTCTACAGATATACATTTTGCACTAAGCCATTCCACGTCACCATAGGCTCACTTTATACACTTTTATGTTGCATGGAACCTTTCCTTTAGAAATTGGTCAGAAGGCCAACAACAGCATGGAGGATGTTTTCGACCAAACAACCTTTGGAGAATATGATTCATGCCCCCTGAATAAAGACTCTCACCTGGATCATCAAGAACTGGCAGGGGAGGGTGTGTAGCAAAAAAAAAGAAGAAGATGTACATCTTATAAATGTCTTGCGTGTGACATCTATATTGACTACTATACACTCAAAACACATTTCCTCCACAGAAGCTCATAAGCCTCAAAACCAACCTGTACCTACCGACGGAGGGCATAAAGACAGGTAAACCATATTGTCTAGTGAAAACATTCTATTCAATCCCCATCTGAATGCCATTTCACCCTAGCTGTAACGTCATATACATGCAATATAACAGCACCACAGTGATACTTGATTTATAACTGGAGACAACCCCACAACTGGATTGGTATTGAATCAAGCTACAGTATGTTTTAATGCTGGAATCCCCTTGGAAAACGCTGGTCTCAGTAGGACAGCCCTGAAGAAATCTGTTTCATACATTTCTTCCTATGTGTAATTGTGATTACACAACATTTCATTAATTCATTGGGCATACGTTGTTGTTGGTTAAATTGTTTGTAATACAGCTCCTAATGATAATCTCCTTCCTGCAGAAGCCCTGTGTTTGCCCATGTGTCAGTGGTCCGCAGTAAAAAAGAGCGGAGGAAACTAAAAGGACACACCTGCAAGGAATGTGAAATAGTATGTTTACTTCCTTTCTATTCTGAAGCTTAACTGAAACCTTTTTTGGAGATCTCACAATTGAGCTTAATCTTTTTCAGTACTACGCTGACCTTCCAGAGGCTGAGAAGATCAAAAAGCTGTCTGCCTGTTCACGCCATCGCTTCCACTACATTCCTCCATCCACACCAGAAAACTTTTGGGAGGTTGGCTTCCCATCTACACAAACTTGTTTAAAAAGAGGTTTGCCACTTTTTTTGTGAAACAAAATAGCAACACTACAAATCTGCAGACTCAGTTTGGGTTAGCCTTACATTTTTTATTCCATGTCTCAGCTTTTCTGCAACATTGTTATTCCAGGTTATTTTAAAGAAGACAATGAGCCAGAGCAGCGCATTAGAAGAAGACAACCTTATAATGCCATCTTTTCCCCAAAGGTTAAAGAGCCGAAGGACCAATGATGACTTTTGTAGTATTTATAAAAAGTGTTTTGTAAACCATAAATACTTTATCCTTTCTAAATGTTTTGTCATTGATGTTATAGTTGTAATCACATATGTTTTTCAATAAAACTAATTGCATACCAGTTTCCAATTTTATTGTATTGTGCAATGCACTTGATTTTTCTGCCGGTCAGATTTAGCACTTTAGAAACCGATACTGCCATCTCTTCCCCAAAGGTTAAGGAGCAAAGGAACCATTGCATGGCAATAAAAAGGGCTTACAAGTCTGAACCAGACAAAGAACAACATCAATGATTAAACATGTTACAAGTCTGTGAGGTAATGTGTTCAAACTAGCGCAGGTTTGTATTTTCCATATTGTGTGTAGGATGGGAACCAAGATGGCTTGACTTCCCTTGTCAGAATTAAACACTTTCATCAATGACACAAATAGACTCAAAATTCTCATTCATTTCTGCTGTCATAGTCACCAAGTAAGTTATATAAAATAGCATCGAAAATTTTATTTTTGGTAAACTCTTAAGTGCAAACATTTGTCATTTGGATTCATAGTGAAAAAAATATTCTCATAATGGAAGTGCATGTGCAGAGGTAGTGACACTTCTGTCATCGCAGAATCCTGTCAGAGTACACCAGCAGGACCTCTCCAATGTGGCTGAAGACAACACTGGAATCAATCAACATTTTACTTTACGTGAGTAGTACCTCAAACAGAATTACATTTATTTTCATTGGCAACAAACAAAAGGTAGTAAAAAAATAAACGTGTACAAGGCAAATTTGGCTACATAGTGTAAAACCTGGTCGGTTCTGCTTTCAGGTTCAAGATACTCACCATGCCAGGGAGGGTGTATTAACATCAGATATGAACACAAACGGTGAGAGGCAAATAGCCATCACCTAAACATATTAGAAAAGCTATTCAATTAATATTATACATTGTTGTAACTTAATGAAAAAACATTCAATAATATCATCATTGTACGGAGCCCCTAAAGGGACATGAAAAAAAAAGGTTCTCGTGCTCACCAGAAAGTATCTCGTGCAAACTTGTTTTTTATTTTTTCATGTCCCTTTAGTGGCTGCGTATAATTGAGTATCATGCTATTACTCAATTGGAACAATTCAAAAATACTTTCTTGACACTCATTGATCATCGATTTTTGCTTTTCTGAATGTTTTACTTTTGATGGTGGTTTAGCACATCTAAAGCATGAAAGCCACTGTAATTTTATTTATTTATTTTTACAATCCTAACCTTGGACAGAAAGATCCACATGTTGCACTGCTCAGAGGCCAAACCACTCTTTAGTTTGACAGTTGCCAGCAGCAGGAAAAAACCCAGCAGAGCACTGTGGAATAACAATGACACATTATTCATACACTGTTACTCTGCGGAATGGATTATGGCCGTCTATACATGTGAGTAATATATGTGAATAGCATACAACCTCTTTCTAGTGGTATAAAGCAGGACACGCAAAACATTGTCTTGTTAATGGTATGGTGACTAAAGGCATGGGCTGGTTACCAGTTGTAATATTCAGTATGTGTAAACATACTGAATTATAATTGGATGCATTAGTGGCAATTTTAGACTCTTTTAAGGGGTGCTCAAGCACACCTAAATTTCATCTCAGCACCCCTAAAATACAATTTTAAAATTAATTTATTATTATCTTGAAAAGGTTTTAGTGCTCTATTGTAAGAGTTTGCAAACGTGTCTGTTAGTGACAGATGACAAACAATTACAGGTTCAAAGGGCTTTAAACAGGTTTAATATCCAGTGTTGCCATGCACCTTTAACGTTGGTAGTCTGCCAGTAAAACCAAAGGAGAAGTAGATTAGGAGAAGTAATTTCATGGCGAAGAAAACAAATCACATTCTCATTGGGGGCAGATTATTATTGTTTATCATAATTTGATGCTGGTAGGTCATGAAGAAAGGGACATTCACATGCTTAGTTTTCATTCAATATTTTGCATAATAATACATAAATGTATTAATTGTTATCCAGTGAAATTAGGGGTTTATTACAGGCAGGGGGGGGGGCGTGGCCGTGGCCAACACAGCATTTTACCTGTGCTTCCCAACTTTACAACTGGCTCTGGAACCAATCGTCACTCCTAATGCCTAAACCTAACAGCCAATCAGAGGCAGAGTGGGGAGAAGTTTACAGACCTATCTTACATCATCTAGTAGAAACAATTTTAATACAATATTAAAAATGATGTCTATTGGATGTGTGTTAGCTTTACAGTAAGTGATGCTTTCGACTTTTGCTTTTTTAAAGCTCACGACATGCTGTTTTTGGATGCTTTTATATAGGCCTTAGTGGTCCCCTAATACTGTATCTGAAGTCTCTTTCCCGAAATTCAGCCCTGGTGCATAATTACAGCCACTACGAGCAGTCCCACAATGAGCTTTCCTCAAGAAGCGCTGTTTCTGTGTCTGTAGCTTTAAATGTTAATGAGGAGAAGAGGGGCGGCACCATGTTTACAATTGACCTATGGCTAAGCCCCGCCCCCCTTAGTTACTGTTGCTAACTCGGACAAGTTATCACAGCTGACTAGAGTTTTACAATGGCAGCTATCGGTGTCAAAATGATAACACAAGAGGCTCTAGACACATTTTGGAGACAGAAGGACCTGATTTCTTCTAGAAGCCTTCAAAAGTGACTTAATTATGCAATGGAGGGATACGTACAGAATTTTAAAGTAAATATGGTGGATGACAAACTTAAATTGGAGGCGAGAATTTACAGATCTCAATGCAAGAGGGAGAAGCCTCATCTCACGGTTATCACGATTCAGGATAACAATATTCAAGACCAGCATTGTTCATGCACCGCAGGGTAAGATTACATTACTTTACCTTCAGTTAATTAAACTAATCTGGAGAGGCACTGAGATGTAGACCTACGTTTATTAGTTTATTAACTAGCATTACCCTGTCCCTGACAGGACACTATCCTAACTCGTGAAGCTAGTCTAGCTAGTGAATCGCTAAACGTTTTATACGTAATAACGTTAGCTAGTTTTAACCAGAGATAACTTGCCTAAGCCTAGCGAGTTGACTGTGTGGTCTGCCACACAGCATAATCCACCGGAGACATTTGGTCCTGTCTTTTTTTGGTTTGGGAAATGGGATCAAATATACCCCATTGTCCATTCTCTCATGATACCTTGTATCAGTCTTGCATCTACCCCATGCACATTGCTTGACCATTTTTTTTAAACTTAGATTACAACAAACCCGATAAAACAAGAGAAGAATCCCTTTTTGTAATGCTACTCTATGGAGTTGTAAACTGAAGATGTCCGAGTGCCGCTTTTACCAAACTGCCATTGGCCAGTTTGCGTTCGATGGGCGGGGCTTAGCCATAGGATGTATCGCAATGACTCGTAAATTCTCATCTGATCACCCTGGTTTGCAGAGGTGCACACTCATAGTCATTTCAATGAGGGGAAAGGCGGATATCGCGCGCGCCATAACATCAACAGCAGAACGGTTATCCAAATAACAAATAAGTGTACAACACTCGCGTATTAACACACACATACTTGATGCTATATACCTTTACATTAGCGACAGTAACTCACTGGCTCGTAGCCCCGTTGCTGTAAGATGCCTCGAATTTGCCCATTTTAACAGTAGGGGCTGAGAGCGTCGTGGACGTCCATATGGACGTCCTCGATAGGGGGAGTTTTCGCATTGATCTTTGCATGGATGGACGGACGGCGATGCTGTTCAGAGTGCCGTCCCTGATTAGCATGGACGGTCATCGCTAGGGGGAGCATAGAGCATGGACGGCGATGCTGTTCAGAGTGCCGTCCCTGTAGTGATGGGTCGTTCACGAATGAGCCGGCTCTAAGAGCCATCTTGGAAGACAAATCTCGCTTCCTCTAGTAATGTATAACTCTATGGTATGGACGGACTAGCCTGACGTTGTCATACTCACAATTCTGGTCAGAATATGATTTTGATAACTCTCCGTTGGGCTGTGAGTACGGCAGACTTCCCAACCTGCAGAGACTCATATCCGGGAGGTGACTCCTCTCACGCAAATACATTTTTATCAAACTTGAGAGCCTTGCTACTACATTTCTGCGGTTTAGTACAAAAAATTGTGCCTACATTTAGCTGGTTTCACCTATATACTTTTATTTAAGTCTTCCACCGTCTGTGTGTTTATAGGTCAAATTAAAACAATTGTTCTTTTTAGTACGTAGAATTGAACCATTTAACTTGACATGTTCACTGCTGTTCAAAATTGTAATATGTTGCCTAAAAATAAAATATATTTGTTCAACATTTTAGAGCTGTAATTGCAATACTGTGATACCGTGGTATTTTTTCTGAAAGTTATCGTACCGTCAAAATCTGATACCGGCCCATGCCAATTTGATCACTTTTAATATTTTTTCATCACTCATACCAAGCAATATTTCATGTGATGCAGTCCATATTATACTATTTCATTTTTCTGTAATCTGTAGCACCACTGTACATACAATGTAAGGAATGTACTGTATCTTGACAAATTTGAAACAAATGTACAGATTTTGCAACTCAAAGCAGGCTACTGACTACACTTGACAGCAACTTGGTTGCCTTCTATTTGTTGTTCCTATGTGAGATTTTTTTTGTGGATACACAATGACAAACCAAATAACATAGAACTATTGAAAGGAAAATACTGTTCTGGAAATCTATTCCACTCTCAAAAGCACCCAGCATTCTATATTCACTATAAAGTAGAGGGAGATTTTACCTGGCACAGCAGCCACTTTGAAATCGGAAGGACAGGAGAAAGGGAAATTTCAAGGCCCCAAAGAGGTCACCTGTGGAACAATAGAACTCGTCTGAAGTCATTTTGACTTTTACAAAATAGTTACCAGTTCTATGAATGCAGCACAGTTGCAGGAGAGGGTGCTTTTCTCGTTGTAAACCCCTGTTGCCAAGGAAACGCATCTAACCAATCAGGAGTCTGAGTGACCCCAGCCAGTAAGGTAACACTACCGTGCATGCCCAACACATCGAGTTAACACAGATTGAAGTTAAACATGGTAAATGTGAGGTCCATTATCACACATCCACAGTGACCTGTCAATCAAAAGACAACTTAAATGCTGAACCCTTCCCCGGTGTCCTCAGTGTGCACACTGAGCAAGACTGAGGTCTAAACTGCACCTTGCACAATCATCCTCCACCCCAACTCTACAAAAAAGGACAAACTAAAGATGCCTGAAGAGTGAGCTATGATCCATGTAGGTAAAGGGAGCCAAGAGAAAGTCAAGATAGCATGTATGGCACCCTGGTAGCTCACCGAATAAGTGAGCATACCATGTAGTCTGAGGCCCTACCGCAGCCACCTGGGTTCAAATCCGACCAAGGTTCTTTGTTGCACTTCTTCCCCTCTCTCCCCAGTCACACTTAACCATCACTGTCTGATAAAGCACATACACTGTGTGTTGTCCCCTGAATCTGCTGCATCACTAGGTGCCTGGATGAGGTTGTGGAGGTTAACTCCAGCTGATTCCTGGCACTCTTCAATTATCTGGCCCTAGTGGAGACCGATGGATCGAGGAGAGGAAGCTTGTCAGACTTTTTTGGACGCAGGCCAGCAAAAGCTTGCTACATGGCAATAGAAGCCAAAACAGGACACCACAGACGGCTCCTGGCCAGATGTGGCTTGGCGTCTGCTTCACCAGGAGAAAAGGAGGAGGCATGCTCTGTCATCCAGGAGAGGGATTTATTTTTACCACTGCCGTCAACTGCATCCTGGATGTGCCTGCTGGCTATAGAGGCTGTGCCTCAGTGAAGGAGGCCCAGTGCCTGGGAGGACACCAGGGGCCAGACACTGCTTCATCCTCTTTAGAAACCACATCCACAGACCCATCACTAATGACACTGTGGTCTGGAGACTTGTGTTATCGTCTTAGAGAGTGCTTGAGTTTTAGTCCATTGAATTCTTAGACTCCAAGTTCAAATTAGACACTACAACATCTAGTCAGCTGACAAGCAGAGTAGCGCAGCTGTAGCGCAGCCACCCAGCTATCCTGGATGTCCTGCGAGCCTACACACATTTAGCAGATGTCATGAGTGTCCTCATCAGCTAGGAGCAACCACGGCAAAAGGTTTTGTAAAGGGCTTTTGGTGGAGTAGACCTCTTGATTTTTGAAATGTATTGTTTGGAGGATAAATCCCCTTGAGATGCAGCATCTCGTTTTCGAGGGGGTCCTCAAAGATGCACACATGAAAGACAAAATGAGGATCTGTTATATGTGGAGGCTTCTACCTTTCCCTGGTTGGGTAGGGTTTACATAAAGTGCATCCAGAAAATATTCACAGCGCTTCACTTTTTCCACATTGTTATGTTACAGCCTTATCCCATAATGACAAAGTGAAAAAAGTTTGTTACATATTTTTCATAGATTTGCAAAAATTAAGAACGAAAATATAACATGTACATAAGTATTCACAGCCTTTGCTCAATCCTTTGTTGAAGCACATTTGTTTAGCGGGTTCAAGTCTGGGCCACTAAAGTTGTTTAGAGTTGTCCTGAAGCCCCTCCTTTGTTATCTTGGCTGTGTGCTTAGGGTCGTTGTCAGAATCAGAATCAGAATCAGAATCAGAAAGGGGTTTATTGGCCATGAAAGTTTGCACAGTCAAGGAATTTGCTTTGGCAGGAAGGTGCATACAATAAACATATAGTATCCTTAAATTTAAATATGTGGACTGTCTATACTAAATATCTATACTATATAACTATACTATCTATACTAAAGTGGAATTATATTTAAAATAAAATATACAATAAAATATAAGTTGCCTAATTTACAATATAAAAATTAAAAAAATACAAATATGACAAAAAATACAAATGTACAAGATGCAGTAGTGTAGTGCAGAATATTAGAGTCATTAAAGTAAAGTCAATAGTCAGTGTGAACCCTTGGCCTTGTTGAAGAGGCCAACAGCAGAAGGGAAGAAACTGTTTTTGTGTCGAGAGGTGTTGGTCCTGATGGACCGCAGCCTTCTGCCGGAGGGGAGTGACTGAAACAGGGAGTGTCCAGGGTGGGAGGAGTCGGCCACAATCTTCCTCGCTCGCCTGAGGGTCCTCGAGGTGTTTAGGTCCTCGAGGGTAGGCAGATTGCAGCCAATCACCTTCTCCGCAGTGCGGATGATACGCTGCAGTCTGCTCTTGTCCTTGGCAGTGGCAGCAGCGTACCAGATGGTGATGGAGGAGGTGAGGATGGACTCAATGATGGCTGTGTAGAAGTGCACCATCATTGTCTTTGGCAGGTTGAATTTCTTCAGCTGCCGCAGGAAGTACATCCTCTGTTGTGCTTTCTTTGTGAGGGAGCTGATGTTCAGTTCCCACTTGAGGTCCTGGGAGAGGATAGTGCCCAGGAAGCGGAAGGACTCCACAGTGTTGACTGGGGAGTCACCCAGGGTGATGGGGGTGAGTGGGGCTGTATTCTTCCTGAAGTCCACAACCATCTCCACTGTCTTAAGAGCATTGAGCTCTAGGTTGTTCTGGCTGCACCAGGTCACCAGGTTGGCCGCTTCCCACCTATAATCAGACTCGTCTCCACCAGAGATGAGCCCAATAAGGGTGGTGTCATCCGCAAACTTCAGGAGTTTGACGGATGGATGACTGGAGGTGCAACTGTTCGTGTACAGGGAGAAGAGCAGAGGAGAAAGGACGCAGCCCTGAGGAGATCCGGTGCTGATGGACCGGGAGTCAGAGACTTGTGTTCCCAGTTTAACGCACTGCTTCCTGTCAGACAGGAAGTCTGTGATCCACCAGCAGGTGGAATCAGGCACGTTCAGCTGGGAGAGCTTGTCCTGAAGCAGGGCGGGGATGATGGTGTTGAAGGCAGAGCTGAAGTCCACAAACAGGATCCTGGCGTAGGATGCTGGGGAGTCCAGGTGCTGTAGGGTGAAGTGGAGGGCCATGTTAACTGCATCGTCCACAGACCTGTTGGCTCTGTAGGCAAACTGCATGGGGTCCAGAAGGGGGTCTGTGATTGATTTGAGGTGTGCCAGCACTAGGCGCTCAAAAGACTTCATTACCACAGAGGTCAGGGCGACAGGTCTGTAGTCATTATGTCCAGTTGGCCTGGGCTTTTTGGGCACAGGGATGATGGTGGAGGCCTTGAGACAGGCTGGCACATGGCATGTCTCCAGGGAGGTGTTAAAGATGTAGGTGAACACCGGAGACAGCTGGTCAGCACAGTTCTTAAGGGTGGCAGGGGAGACAGCGTCCGGCCCAGCTGCTTTGCGTGGGTTCTGCCTCTTGAAAAGTCTGTTTACTTCACCTTCCTGAATGGAGAGTGACGTCACAGAGTTGGTGGGAAGGGGGGGGGAGGGAAGGGATAGTTCAGGGGATTCCAATTGTCTTTCAAAGCGACAGTAGAACTCGTTCAGGTCGTTGGCCAGGCGTGAGTCGTTAGTGGAGTGGGGGGCTCTGGGCTTGTAGTTGGTGATCTGCCTGAGCCCTCTCCAGACAGAAGCAGAGTCGTTAGCAGAGAACTGACGCTTCAACCTCTCTGAGTACAGTCGTTTAGCCTCCCTCACAGCCTTGCTAAACCTGTTCTTCGACTCCTTGAAACTGTCCTTGTCCCCACTCCTAAAAGCGTCCTCTTTGTCCAGCCTCAGCCTTCTGAGTTTAGCTGTAAACCAGGGTTTGTCGTTTGTCATACAGCAGTCCTCACAGAAGCTGATGTATGACGTCACAGCCTCTGTGAGCTCATCCAAACTATTGGAGGCAGTCATGAACATATCCCAGTCAGTGCAGTCCAAGCACGCCCGCAGATCCTCCATAGCCTCACTGGTCCACTGTTTCGATGTCCTCACAACAGGCTTACAGCGCTTTAGCTTCTGCCTGTATGCAGGAATCAGGTGGACCATGACGTGGTCTGAGTGACCCAGTGCTGCACGGGGGACCGCATGGTATGCTTTACTGATTGTAGAGTAGCAGTGATCCAAAGTGTTCCCTTCTCTGGTAGGACATTTGATGAATTGTCTGTACTTGGGGAGTTCTTGAGTGAGATTGCCTTTGTTAAAGTCGCCTAGCACAATAACCAAGGAATCCGGATTTTCATGCTCCACACACAATATCTGGCTAGCGAGCACACGTTGAGCCTCATTGGCGCTAGCCTGAGGCGGCATGTAAACGCCGACCAGTATGAATGAAGCAAACTCACGTGGCGAGTAAAAAGGTTTACAGTTTATAAAAAATGATTCCAGATCAGGAGAACAGTGCTGCAGGATCACTGTCACATCTTCACACCAGCCACTGTTAATAAAAAAACAGATACCACCGCCCTTCGTTTTGCCAGAGAGCAGGGAGTCACGATCCGCTCTCAGCAGTTTGAAACCTGCTAGCTGTAGCGCAGAGTCTGGGATCAGTTCACTCAGCCATGTCCTGTTGGAAGATGAACCTTTGCCCCAGTCTGAGGTCCAGAGTAGGTTATTAAGGATGTCTCTGTACATTGCTGCATTGATCTTTCCCTCTATCTTGACTAGTCTCCCAGTTCCTGCCACTGAAATACTATGCTTCACTCTAGGGATGCTTCGACAATCCTGTCTCGGAGGTCTACATACAATTCCTTGGACATGGCTTTGTTTGTGCTCTGACATGCACTGTCAACTGTGGAACCTTATATAGACAGGTATGTGCATTTACAAATCATGTCCAATCAACTGAATTTACCACAGGTAGACTCCAATCAAGTTGTAGAAACATCTCAAGGATGATCAGTGGAAACAGGATGCACCTGAGCTCAATTTTGAACTTTCTGGCAAAGGCTGTGACTTATGTAATTTTTTTTTATTTATATTTGTAATAGATTTGCAAACATTTCGAATAATATTTGTTCACGTTATCATTATGGGGTATTGTGTGTACTATACAATTTAAAGAATTGTATAGAAATCATTTGAATCCATTTTGAAATACAGCTGTAACATAACATGTGGAAAAAGTGCTGTGAATACTTTCTGGGTGCACTGCACTCCTGATTGGATAGATGTACCGGTATGCATTATTCATGCTTAGCCTAACTGGTGCAGCATGGCTAGAGGCGAAGTGCCCTCTAAAGAGGCCCTCTAAAGGTGACTAAATAGAACCAGAAAGAGATGTCTTAATGTTTAATAAATCAGGGCCGAATATAATTTGCACTTGTACTTACCAGTCGGGTGTGCCGCAAAGGCTAGAAGCAGCACACTTGAGAGACATAGAACAATCAAAACAAAGATCAAAACTCATACACGTGGTATTGTTAACCAACAAGGGTGTTTTAAAGATTCCACTGTCTCCTTACATATTTCATAAAAAAACATTTTCACCCATTTTCTTTCGTCTACATAGAGCCTCACAATTCAAGTCAAATGTAGTTTGAAAACCAAGATTCAACTGTATTTCTTAAATCGTGGTCCTTTTTTTTACACTGTGGTCCTTGGCTCAATTACCATATTTCTTTGATTAGATGCCGCCCTCAAATGAACGGCACCCTCGAATAAATGCTGCACCAAATAAAATCTCTAAACATTGTGTAATAAACGCCCCCCCCCGATTAAACACCGCACAAAATAAAATCTGAAAACGGTTCTTTAATTGGTAAAATTTGTATTTATTTATTTAACCCTTGTGTTCTCTTCGGGTCATTGTGACCCATCAGTCATTGGACCCCCCCCACGTGTTGTGACAACTGTACCTCATACAAAAATAAAGTGAAGCATTTTCTTTTAACCGTCGGGCTGTCTCACACCCCCCACAGCGCAAATGTTAAAAGAAAATGCTTTTTATTCGTTTTTGTATTGGGTAAAATTGTCGCAGCAGAATGAGGGGTCGTTGTGAACCTTCGGGTCATTGTGACCGAAGGCAGCACAAGGGTTAAATTAAAACACTATTTATTACACAAGCAAATCAATATAGCAAGGTAGCTGACTTCGCCACTCAGGAATTCGCCTTTCATCAACCCCAAATTTGCGTGCTACACATCTGGTGCTGCTGGTGAGTGCTTTCTGCACAGCTTTCTGTTTTAAGGCTAAAGTGTTAGAACGTTTTGGCATGCTGCTTTAGATTTCTACACAATGTAGACACATGCACGGCTTAAATTTTACATTAGGCTTTGTGTTTGACCTCCTTCCTATTTTTTGTTTGTCTATGGTCGCACTGCAGCTACGATTCACTAAATCTCTCTAATTAAACGCCGCCCTCGAATAAACGCCCACCAAAAATGTACATTGTGTAATAAACGCTGCAGCATCAAAGAAATACGGTAATCAATTTCTCTATATAGCATATCCCACCTTTCACAATTCTAGTGTTTTATAGTTTATTTCCAAATATATAATTATATACAATAATTGTATTTTTACCTGATCAAATAGTTGACATAATGTTGTTCAAGATCACTGGAATTCAACCCAAAAAAACAAACATTTTAATATTAGGACTGTCATCACCAGCTGCATCACAGGCACTGCACTATAGGCACTGCATCTATAATTCCAGAAATATGTGTGTCACCAACATTATCGCGGGCATTATGCCCTATCTATAATTTCTGGAATCTGTGTGTATGCCACCAATTTTATCACAGGCACTGTGCACTAGTATGTACGATGCCGCATGTGTAGCTCCTGCGTCTGTACACGTACGAAACTGGAGTACATTTTGGCCTTAAGTGATGCACCCTTATGAGGCGGAGCTTCACCAAATGGAACTTAAGAACTACCAAACTTTGTGATGTGGTATGTCAGTTGAAGTGCCAAAGGACGTTGCAATATATTGTTGTGAAGATAACAATAAAATGTAAGTTTACCTTAGATGGCTGGGTTTGAAATGGGTCTGGAACACTCTGTATGCACCTAGAACAGAGTAACACCATACTACCACTACTATCAGTGGGACCAAAACAAACATCGTGTACAACCTCATTTTTAATTACTTCCCCCAAAATGTCTGATTTAAACATTCAATTAGCTATGGATAAACTCTAGCCCCAAGTAATTTGTGTCAGACTCATACAAATACTGTGAAATGTGATCTTAGTTAGTTTGGTAAAAGATTAAGTTATTTGAACATCACCCTCTGCATATGCAAGTGTACAATTTGAAGCCTTATGAGCAGGTTCAGTTACTTCTGGAGACACATACCAAGAGAGCACAGGTGGATCACGCCCCATGTGTAACCAGCTTGGTCAAACTGAAAAAAAAAGAATTAGTCTTCAGTATGAGAAATCACAGTACAACTAATTAAGTCAAACATTTCAATACAAATTACATTGTGATTGCAATTGCCATTTTCGGATTCAGACAACATTCAAATTATCCAAGATTTGGTGTTAACTAACTTCTAGCTAAAAAGAACTACAAGGAACTTTTTCCTTTCAACATATAACATGTGTATGGGGTTGTCAATCATATTTGCTATCATATCTTTGGTACTGTCACCATGTCAAATATGACCATAGTCAGGGCACAGCCAACCAACAGCAGTACTTATCCATGTTTTGGCTAGGTGGCTTGTTAATGGCCTAACCTGTAATCAATGAAATCACACCCTCCTAACATGTTGAGTCATTTATGCCATTCATCAGGCATCAGATGAAACTGAAATCCTAAAATATAGGTGGTCCAGCATTAGCTTTTCATCTGCATTGAATGCCAAAACAGATTCAAAATATATTACTAAATAGTCTAGAACTTGCATGAAATTATACAGAATGTATGTGACAAATACTGCGTCCTGAGCAAAGATTTCCCTGGCAATTATCTAACATTGGATTCCAAATAAATCTTAGCATGTGAGCCATCAACAAACATGTTTGTTTTTGTGTGTTTAAGATCCACAAGGGACTAGCACCAATTTTCCAGATTTGTGCGTTTTACTCAAATATTTGAACTTGAAGCCGGCTACTTTGGCTCCATCCAAAGTAATATTAACAGGATCCGTGTATACTATATAAACTTGTTAACACTGATACTGGTCCTATACTTATTGTAATATACTTTGGCAAGCATTCTGGCATGCAGTCATTATCAATGGTTCAAGTGGGATGGAGCTCTAACCTAGAGGGACATTACAGGTTAACCACTAGACTACTACCAGTGAGAACACGGTTTACTGAACACGTGTTACCAGATCATTGCGTCAGTCACCTTTCAGCACTGGGTTGGATTCAGATCTATGTTATTCTATTCAAGTTGTTGTTAATAAAAAATACAACTTGCATTAGGATATAGCAATAGATAATACAAAATGTGTTCTACTGCATTACAGAGGTTTGTAAATTCTGTTCTATGACGTCCCTTGAGCCACCTTGTGGTTGTGTGGTAATCTAGCAATTCATTCAGACAGGGAGGTAGAATCTAATGTAACTATAACCGCAGCAATCTCTATCTGTGAGTCTATCTGTGACATGATTATCGAGAACAAGGCATCGTATCAAGTTGAAATAAAGTTGCCATGTGTGTTGCCCACAGACCCACAGGCAGTGTCATCAGCAGATTGGCGCTGGCCATGTTGAATGTTCTCTCCAGTCTCAAAGGACATTTTCTGACCAGTAGGTGGTCCTCTTTGTCAACAGACAACTTGGTCCCATTTTTCTTCCCCAAAAGTTCCCACTGTCACTTTGTAAAGTGAAATACCCATAGAAAAGTATGGAAGACAAAATACAGAACATAAGACACTGTTCTCACAAATGTAGCACCTGTAGTCAAGGCACTACCACAAGCCTCCCTGGCTTAAATAGACATGTAACAAACATGGGGGGAAATTTAATTTAGATATTTAGTTGTTTGTTTGTGTTTCGCAATGTTGGAATCCCTCCCATATTAGGATTAATTCTTGAGCACCACATGAAGCAATTAAATAAAATGACTACATATTTCATAGTACATAGTATAAAAATAAAAATAAATCTCCAAAAAGTTAAACCTAGAAATCAGCAAAAGGAAAAAAATAGGAAGATTTTCTTTTCATAGTAGTCATAGATTTCATAGTACTATATTTATACATCTTTACCATTTAGGGAAATGAGTGAAACATCAACAACATGTGGAGTAATGCACAAACCTGGGGGTCATGAAGGGGCAGGCTGACAGCAGAGAGCAGCACCACACTCACACTAGACACCAAGTCAAATACAAAGCATTCAATGAATGATGCTAGCACTGCCTCATTGTACATGTATTTGCCAATGATAAGTACACCATTACATAACAACCTTGTCAGCAGTTAGCTTATGTTTATGTTACTGAGTTACCCATATCCCTGTTTTGATTCATGTTTGATTCAGGACAAAAGCACAAACCTTATAACCTTCATCCATGAAATATCTGTAAATCCCTGTATGTCAGTTAAAATAAATAAATTACATGTGTAGAAAGTGTACAATTTCATGAGTTAGGCTACTTGAAAACATGAAGTTTGACAAAACTTTTGCACTCACATCTCTTTTAATCAGTCTCTCCATAAAGACACGTACCACCTCAGAAGCATTATGAAGAGTGAAGAAGAAAGCAATGGGCTGGAATAGATAAAAAAAGAAAATCAGATCCAGAGCCATTATGAAAATGAATTATGAACGAAAACAGCACTAAACCTATTAGCAATAATTAGCTTGACAATATCTGACATCAAATATCCCTTCCATTCCCCACTATGGAACATGCAGAGATTCTTTGTTTATTCCATTCTATTTACTTACCTAAATATGCCAAATATAAAAAATATGTTTAAGTCAGGCAAGTTATCTGGCAGTCAACTTGGTTTCTTTCATATCAATCATGTGTAATATTTAAAATGAAAATGTTAATGACTTACAAGGCGTGCTAAGGCTCTGGACCCAGCATATATGTTTCCTACAAACAGAAGTGAGCCCGGAAGCCAGGAGAGAGCTGCAGACCTGCAATGCACAATATCAGAGTATAATTTACAGAACTCTGTCATATTGTACAGATTAGGATCTTATCTTTGACATCCATATTGAGTCATCTGCTTTGGCATCCCAAAATATTTTTTTTTGCCATTTTTAAGATGCCGCAAATACAGCTTAAAAAACACTATACAATTTGTCCACATGACTACAGGTCTCTACTTCAGCTGCACCACCTGCTCACCATAGCAGAACTCTTCTTTCAGGGCCATTATTAAGAGTTTATAAGATGATTGTAAAAATAACGATCACTTTAAAACATCTCTAATATCAAGCTGTTAAAAAGAAAGATGGGGAGTGCCCCCATAATAACACAACTACTCTCTCTCTCTCTCAGCCATACCATACTGTAGGTAAATAACACAACTACTCTCTCTCTCTCAGCCATACCATACTGTAGGTAAATAACACAACTACTCTCTCAGCCATACCATACTGTAGGTAAATAACACAACTTCTCTCTCTCAGCCATACCATGATGTAGATAAATAACACAACTACTCTCTCTCAGCCATACCATACTGTAGATAAATAACACAACTACTCTCTTGTAGCTATACCATACTGCAGGTAACACAACTACTCTCTCTCTCAGCCATACCATACTGTAGATAAATAACACAACTACTCTCTCAGCCATACTGTAGTTAAATAACACAACTACTCTCTCTCAGCCATACCATACACCATAAATAACCCGACCAGACGTAAGTGTGCTTCATACATGGATGCTTTATACTGGGCAGAGTGTACATTGTTAGTTAAAGAGCAATAATAAGACTAATGTCATCACAACATAGATCAAAATGGACATTTCCATTAGAAAAAAGTACAATGATATGACGGCATACTTCCAGCTCTTTTATTAAGCACTTGATCTACGTCGTTGTCAGCTTTGTAAAGCAGTGTCTGGACAGACTTAAAAGGCAGCCGGATAACAGATTTAGATGATGTATAAAGGGAGGATAATAAAAGGATACCTTGAAAAACTGCTCATCTCCACCCAGCCAAGCTTTCCTGACAGAAGCAGCAGAAGCACGCCAATTAATGTCTGCCATCTGAAAAGGACAGAACTAAGGAATAAATGTAAGGCTCTAGTTTTAAGTATTTCCTACCTATCTATTCAAGTGTTAGAAATCACAGCATTTCAAGTATCCTTTTGGTTAATTGGTACATGATTAAGAAAATTACTAAATGTGGTTACATTTATGATATGACAGGTGATGGGCCACATCAACGACAATTCTGCAGTGCTCATGAACATATTATATGATCAAAATACAACCTAATTCTTTGGTTTTCTAAAGTGAGAACACTTTTTCATGCAGCAATAAAGGACAATCCCAAACACACTGTCATAAAAGCAAGGACAATACACAATATTATGCCAACATGCACTATTGTTGGATTTCAGAAACTGAAGAGAAAATAGCATCCTGAAAGGAATGCTCAGCTTAAAGGTTGCAAACTTTACTAAAGTGAATACAAACCAAAACAACAAATGTCTCATTGCTCAAAACAATTAATGGTTCGATTTACTGTTCATGGATAATTGTTACAGAACTTGCATTTTGTCAATGTATTCACAATTGGGAAACAAGAGATGTACTTATCATGTGAGCCTACAGCCAGGAAGACATTTTCCATAACATGGCATTAACATGTAATTTACACATAAGCTACTGGATGAATGTAGTGTTATACTTCTATTTCTCATTAACACAATAGGCTACATTATTTACAGGTAATGTTTCAGGTGCCACACTCTTTATAACAAGATGGTCCTACTTACCCCTGAAACAGGGTTGGATAAGTGAATTTCAAAACAGACAGGACATACTGCAAAATAAACAACATAGTACGTCATTAAGAAGGCTCGTCTATCGCTGCTGTCATCATCGGAAGCTTGTAAAACTTCATGTGCTTTATAAACTTTAGAGCCAGCTAGGCCGACTTGCTTTATAAACTTGAGAGCCAGCTAGGCCGACTTGAATGTAGCATTTAAAAATGCTCTGAAAGATGCACTGAAACATGGCCCGATAGCAAAGTAGAAAGTTAGCAACTGAAACGCTTCATGAACCTCATTGGTGAGCTAAGAATTCCAGGAAATAACAAGTAAATAAGTAGTCTAACTCAAACTCGAAAAAACTCGAGTTACACTGAATAATCATGAGATTACATATCCCTCACGCTTATCAGCCTGCATTGTCTGCTAAAATGTTTAAAGCTACTTTAAAATAGTTACATTTCAATGTTAATGGACGAGAGCCTGACTACTGCATCAGACCTAGCCTACTAACCTTATTTGTCAAATACGACAGCACGAATAAAACGCTAAATGTTAGCCCAGTTACATGTTTTTTCCAATGCATTTGTCTTCCTTCCCTTTGTAGACTTTTTTACATTCTGTCAAGAACTTGTTGGATTATGTGGGTTTTGCTCATTTGATTCTCACGGACACGTAGGTTTTCACGTCTCATACCCAGCCCCCAACCCCCTCTGTTTGAGCAGAGAATGTATAATATAGGGAGAACTACCACTCTCGGGAAACTTCCGGGTTCTGAACTGGTTGCAGTTCCACACTAGTTCCATATGATAGCGCTAACGGTCGAGTGCAAAATGAATGGAGGTCTATGGAGCTATACCCCTCAAAATCCACTTTTCTCAGGATACAATTCTTTGTCTAGTAATTTGAATGTTGAATTCGAGAGGGGAGGCCAAAAAAATACACACTGCTGGGTTTTAGATTTTTTTTAAGTCGCCTTTTCTTCTACAAAGCCTTTTTAAAATGTCAATTACGTCATACACATTGTACGGCCAGTGATACCGTATTACGGCAAGCTCTGGTTACTTTCTTTTCTCTCTCGAGGCATCGACAACACAGCTGACAGGTTAGGCTCCCCCTGTCAATACACATGCTAGAAAGAGTTTTGGCTTGCTAATGTTGTTTCTAATGTTGCTAATGCTCTGACATTTCACTTTGGATGCCATCAAGCGGGATCTCTGGTCGTAGTCAGTCCATCACTAACCAATCAGCATTCATTAGCAGAATGCTACCGTGTTATGGGCGACAACGACTCACCCTGTAAGAAATCGAAACGACATAAGTACTCGTTCATTCAACTTTTGACCTAAAATCCATGTTGAACCAAGACCCCACCCCTCGCCCCTTGGCTTGAGGCAACGGCCCCGGTGGATGTAGGTGGTATTGCATCTTCGACTTGACTTCCGTGTCTTCCGGTCGTTTTTAATCTATTAACTCCAGTCAACATTTACAAAACTATCTCCTCCAATAATTTTTGTTCGATACTCGAACCTGGCTCATACTACTAGCTTTTTCATAGAATAATTTTTCCAGATTTTTGCTATGTTACGTGGACCAGGATAGTTGTTTATCTATCGATTTTTACGTTTAACACGCAATTTATACTTTTGCATAAGTAGCCTACTATTTGCTACATATGCTTCGATAGCCAGACAAATGTCCTGGTGCACGTAACTCTGTCAGGCTATTGCATTTTGTACTTCTGTCGATCAATTTCTTATTTCCTGTTAGTTACTGTGCATTAGCGTTGTAGTACCTACCCCTTCCGTTCATAGTTAATGTAATGTGTTTTTTAGTTAATGTAATGTCGTTTCCCATTTGGGGGAGCGTGTTTTTGTATTGGGGGAGTTGATTCGTATTTGGGGGAGTTGATTCGTATTTGGTGCTTGGTCATCTGCCTGGATGACCAAGCACCACCTCCAGCTGAACCTCGCCAAAACCGAACTCCCTGGGATCAGCGACGGTGACCCCTTCGTCCTCTGCCAGGAACCTCAGGGTTACCATGGATGACGAGCTCTCCCTCACAGCCCACATCGCTGCTGTCTCCCGGTCGTGTAGATTCACCCTCTACAACATCCGGAAGATCAGGAGATACCTGTCTGAGCACTCCACCCAGCTGCTGGTCCAGGCACTTGTCCTCTCCAAGTTGAACTACTGCAACTCGCTGCTCGCCGGGCTCCCAGCATGCGCAACCCGCCCTCTCCAGAGGATTCAGAACGCAGCGGCCCGTCTGGTCTTCAACCTACCCAGACGCTCCCATGTTACCCCGCTCCTCGTCTCCCTTCACTGGCTGCCCGTCACGGCCCGTATCAGATTCAAGACCCTGGTACTGACCTTCCGAGCGGTGAATGGGACTGCACCCGACTACATCAAGTCTCTCCTCCAGCCCTACACCCCCTCCCGCCACCTTCGGTCCTCCTCTGACAACCGTCTGGTGGTCCCACCGCTCAAGACCGCCCGGTCCCAACACAAGCTCTTCCCCTGTCTGGCCCCCCAGTGGTGGAATCAACTCCCCACCTCCATCAGAGATACTGACTGTCTCCCCACCTTCAAGAATAGGCTCAAGACACACTTGTTCCGGGAATACAACGGTACCTAGGAAAGATCTGCTGGACATGATGTTAGTTTCTTCCAGGATCACAAGGACTCTGACTTAGAGAGCTGCTGCTCTTGTCGGTTAGCTGTAACTGATTACAATTATTGTACTCGCTGTGAGGTAGTTTACTGTTGTTTGCTCGTCCACAGGTGCACTTTTAGATTCATGTTGTCCAATTGTAACTTGTTTAACTTCATGCTCTTATGATTTTTCCCTTTGGCACTTATTTTTGGTTTTTTTCACAATGTATGATTCATGTTTGACTACTTGCAATGTTGGGGATATCTCGTTGTTATGATCAGTGACCTATGCACTTTTGTAAAGCTCTCTCTTGGAAGTCGCTTTGGATAAAAGCGTCTGCTAAATGAATAAATGTAAATGTAAATTTGGGGGGAGTGTTTTCATTTGGGGGATGTACTCATATTAGTGGGTGTGTTTTGCACTTCAGGGCCACCGTAGTATAGCTCCATAGACCTCCATTCATTCTGCACTCGACCGTTAGCGCCATCACATGGAACTAGTGTGGAACTGCAACCAGTTCAGAACCCGGAAGTATCCCGACAGTGGGAGTTCTCTTAGATTATACATTCTCTGAGCATACCATAAAAGGAGAAAACCTATTGTTTTTTCCCGGGGAAAAAACGCTGGAAAAAAAGGGGGCATAGAACAGCACACAGGCCATTTTCAGCCCAACAAATGTTACATACCCTTTTCGGAGACCTTAAGGAACAGTGTGAAATACCCCAAAACCCCAGTCAAAACACCCCTTTAATGAAACATTAATTAAATAGCCTACTGACAGTTTCCTCAAAGCCTAAAGACGAGGAAACTAGGCTCAACATTGTAAATGTCGCCTCGGCTAGCCAATCTACACTAGCCTGGGTGCCAGCCAAATTTATATTTGCAAAATATTTGGTCGGGAAGTTGGGTCTGGGGTAGCCTGACGTTGTCATCCTCATAATTCTGGTAAGAATATGAGTCTGAAAACTCTCCAGTACTATGCTGTGACTAGGCTGTGACTGTGTATGGGGGCGTGTTTTAAACTAACCCGGAAAATAAATGCCTCTTCTCTCATTTGGATAGACCTAATAAATTAAACTTTTACCAAACCCCGTAGGAAGGACGGCAAAAACATATTTTCCATAGACAAATGCCTTCATTGCGTTTCTCTGTTCCTCTTTCAAAATTAATGCGCTGTCGATGTCTTCTAAAACAGACTCGATGGCAGAATCATAACATCTCAGCTCTCCACCGGTAGCCATGTTTGTTGAAAACAAATTCAACTCAAGCGCTCTTTGGTGACGTGATTGATTACGTTACTGTTGATCATCTGTCCATCATCGTATAAAGCCCGCCCTGACAATTTTATTGGTCCGAACAGCTCCTGTTCGGAATATAGTGTCCGGACTGAGCACCCCCAGACCCAATTTCCCGACCAAATTATTTTGTGGGCGGGGATAAGTTTGGCTGGCACCCAGGCTAGGTCTGCGGTTAGGGAAAAACTATATCCGAACAGGAGCTGTTCGGACCAATCAAATTTTCAGGGCGGGCTTTATACGATGATGGATAGATGATCAACAGTAACGTAATCAACCACAAAAGAGCGCTTGAGTTTAATTTGTTTTCAACAAACATGGCTACCGCTAGAGAGCTGAGATGTTATGATTCTGCTATCGAGTCTGTTTTAGAAGACATCGACAACGCATTCATTTTGAAATAAGAACAGAGAAACACAATCAAGGCATTTGTAGATGGAAAATATGTTTTTGCCGTCCTTCCTACGGGGTTTGGTAAACGTTTAATTTATCAGGTCTATCCAATTGAGCGAAGAGGCATTTGTTTTCCGGGTTCGTTTAAAACACGCCCCATACTCACAGCCCAACGGAGAGTTATCAGACTCATATTCTGACCAGAATTATGAGTATGACAACGTCAGGATAAATCTACACGCGTAGCGGAGTGGAATTCTGCGAGGGAGTGAGAATTCGGTCCAACACCGATAACGTCGTTGTTGGAATAATCTTCGAAGGGGGTTCTTTATTAATAAATGAATGCAATATGATTAGGCTAAATGCCTGAAAGTATCACAAGAAGGGAAAAACTTAAAAGGACGTTTAAGTCATAGAGATTAGGTCCATTTTTACACTGGTCTGCCAAATGTATTAGTTTTGATTCAACCATGAGGCTGATCACCATTCCCTCTTGCAGGGGAAATGAATAGACCACTATTTTATTATACACTTCACTCTTAGTATTTTGAGTTGTAAATGAGCAGCAAAAAAAATATGCTTTTAAATTTATGTTATATTTATAAATAAAAAGTATGCATTTTATATAAACTATACTGAAATATCAGTTATAAAAATGTCATTAAAAAACGGACCCCTCTGCAACCGACGCAAGCAAGCACACCCTACAATTTCCCCAGAAATTGTACCCTCTCTAGTTTATATTTACTTGACTATGGATTTCTTTACCACATTATTATTCATTGTACATTTTCTCTGTGCATGTATGTGTCCCCCCTTCTGATGAATTACATTCCACATTTGTCTTTAAGGTAATATTGTTTATCCTTTTTATTTTAATTTTTACCACTTTTAGATCATATTATAGTGCGTATGTCCTGCGACAGCCAAACCCTGAAACCTTTCCCTCAAACCTAGTGCTAACCCTCTATCCTAACCCTAAATGTATCACTACCTACTATTATGTGCACAGTATCTTATGCAGCCTGCAGATGGCAGACCTAGCTAAAGAAAACAACCAGACTAGTTTTGCACTTTACCAGTTATCACAGGGCTTTGAAACAGACAACTATAACAGATTTTTACGAAATGTATATTTGTAGCACAATGAAATGTGTGAATATGACTGAATATGTATTTTGGACAATTGGGTAGGGCTGGTCTGCCCAACAGTGCACTGCCTAACAATGTCCACTATACAGTAGCCTATCTGAGGCAATGTACTGTATAAATGACCTCTATCCAGCACAGCTGAGAGTTGAGATGTGCCCTCTACTTCAGAACGCACACAATAGAGAAAGGCACTCCAGGTGTGACGAGAGGCTGAAAGGAAAGCTCTCCGTACTGGCAGCCATCAGTGCAGACCAGAGCTCAGGAGGATGGTAAAGGGGAAATGGATTTAGAGACGTCCTTTAAGTGACTGCTGGCTCTCTAAAAGAGGGTTAGGGTTAAGCCCCAGCTGATGACCAGCACTTTGCTGACGGAGCCCCTTGGATGACGGGCTGTGTAGTGGGGTAGACTGCACAGTGTGTGTGTGTATGTAGGGGGTAGTCTTTGTTTGTGTATGTGGAGGTAGGCTCTGCATTATGTGTTGGGATGGATCTGGGTCTGGCTCTGTTGGTTGTGGGAGCATGTCAACCTAGGGACAGACCTAGGGACAGACCTTGAGGATAGTGAGAATGAATGGTAGAGGTTGAGGTAGGCTAGCAGATCAGGCAGCACTTGAAATCTAATGAGCCACAGTGATCAGTGACCTGAATGCCTTTGAGGCGGGGTGCAGCACCTCAAGCACTTCACTGTGTTTGGCATCCACAGCCAGTCTACATGGACAAGCTTGGAGTGTTTACAAAACAGAAGGCCATAAAGGTGACTATACCAGACTCATGAGAGCACACCACACACCTACCATTATATTGTAGACCTTTTAATGCTGATTGCCATGAAAAGGAAATCTAAAAGGTTCAATGATCAAGGGATCCCAGGTTCAAATCCCTCCTGTGTGTCGCTTTAGTTAATAGTGTCTGCCAAAATAATATGTTGATGTGATGATTATGGTTGCTGTCAGCAGTAGCCTGTGTAGCTGTCGATAAGGTAGCTTATCAAGCAGGTATGGTTCTAGAGAATGTTGTCTGTCAGGCAGGTATAGTTCTAGAGAAGGTTGGCAGGCAGGCAGGTATGGTAGTAGAGAAGGTAGCCTGTCAGGCAGCAGGTGTAGTTGTAGAGAAGGTAGATTGTCAGGCAGGTATGGTAGTATAAAAGGTAGCCTGACAGGCAGGTATGGTAGTAGATAAAGTAGCCTCTCAGGCAGCAGGTATGGTTCTAGAGAAGGTAGCCTGACAGGTAGGTATGGTAGGAGAGAAGCTAGCTTGTCAGGCAGCAGGTATGCTAGAGACTCTATGGGGTGGATGCCAGTAGCCAGGTGTTCTGGAAGCGTCTCAGATGTGTGTGTTTATACTGAGGCTCAGATTACAAAAACCTGACCTGTGCTCAGAGCCTGCTGCTCGGCTGTAATCAGCACAGTTGTCAGTGAATACTTTCCCTCCTGCCTCATGTTTGTAGGGACATCTCTGCTTGTTGTCCCTTTTTCCCCCTCATTACCTCTGGGTTTTAAACACACTGCAGGGCATGAAGGAGGACGAGGGGGAGGAACAGGAGGAGGAGACGTCAGGGTCAGGGTTAGAGGAAGACAGAAGGAACAGACAGAACAAGGTGAGGATATGGGGAAGACTAGTACTGTCTGAAGGACAGACAAGTACTAGAACCTGGTTCTGTCTGGAGTATAGACAAATAATAGAACCTGGTTCTTTATGGAGTACAGACAAGTACTAGAAGCTGGTTCTGTCTTAGAAGATGCTGATTCTGGTTATGATCCTCTTTCATCTCCCTGACAAACAAGCATCCCGGGCAGAGCTGAGTCCATCCATGTGTTATCACATAGGGGAGACAACAACATCATCAAAGACTGAGGAGGCCAATCTGACCCCGCATCTCTGGGATGAGCTATCTAGGGACCTGCAGTAAAACACACAGACTACTGTGATCTAGGTTTGAAAAACATCTCCCTGATACAATACATAGCAAACAACATATCAAAGCCAAATTCACAGAAGTGCAATTTGCTATCTGATTATTTGTATAGTGAATTATGGTTATGACAAAATATATTTTATCAAGTTAATGTGAGATTGGGGGGTTTGAGAGACTGACATCAGGTGTACTCTGTTGCACTGGCTTTTAGTGGGATGAGTTCCCCACTACAGGAGGGCCTTGCCAACCCTCTGAACTTACTAATGGATATGGATGTTCACCCTTACTCTTTTTCTCTATCACTCCTCATTCTCCTCAACACACACACACACACACACACACACATCCCAGGCAGTCAGAGAAGATCCATTACAAAACAAGGGGATTGTTTGGCTGGTTGTTATCTTCTGCTCTCAGTGTTGATGAAAGGTGTCAGGACTTAATCACTACATCTCAGTTTTTTCACACGCAAATTATTTCCTTCTCTTCACATATAAATAAATCACCATATCGGCTGAAATCCGATCACTTTCCAAACAGTCCTGAGAGAAGCGCAGAGAACCATGGAGAGCCCCTCTGGCCTGCCTGGGCCTCAGATGTGGCTCTGCACTAATGGCTGTTTTCATTTTAATGCCACTTGGAGATGATCAAAAACCTAGGAAGCACTGAGAGAGAGAAAACAGAGGCAAGGCAAATACATTGAAAGACAGGACGTGGAGAAAAACAGGGAAGAAAAAGATGAATCATATGAGCCACAGTATAATGGAATTCATGGTACAAGGCAGCTGGCAGATTGCTTATCAGGACGATGCACAATATCCTGACTAGGATCTGGGAGGTGGTGTCTTAACCAGCAGCTTCATGCTTCTTTAAGAAGACAGTACATTTTTGGCTCTTGCTTCCTGCTCAGATAAGGATTCTCACGGAAAGGTGTCCTCCTCAACTTTTTTTTCTTCTTTTTTTTCTCTGCATCAGATGTCTCAGAATTAGCCTGCAATTTAGCCCAAGCGCTAATCCTAGAGCTAAACCCCAAACCTAAATCAATGCGTATCTCTCTTTAACATGGTTGAGTAATAGTAAATATAATTTAGAATTACTTTGTCTACTAGATGTGTTTTCTTTTAGAATAATCTTGCCCTCTAGAATCTCTCTGACCTTCAGATCCAACCTGACTTCAATCATTTGTTTAGACTGAAACTATGGTTAGAGCTAGGGTTAAGGTGTCAGGCAGGAGTAGTGTTAGGGCCATGGCCAGGGTTCAGGTTAGGGCTATTATCATGTTATGGCTAGTGTTGGTGTGTAACAAAATGTCTACTGTGCATATAGCATAGTTGCTAATTACAAAACAAACACGGTCCAACATTAAGCTGCAAAAAATATTTTGAATGTATGGAATCTCATACACTTATTGTGTTCTTAAAGCAGTAACAACTGTCTGTCTCTTACAACACATTTACATTTAGTCATTTAGCAGACGCTCTCATCCAGAGCGATTTACAGTAAGTACAGGGACATTCCCCACACGCTAATTATTTCCCAAATTATTTCCCCATTCCCCTGAGGCAAGTAGGGTGAAGTGCCTTGCCCAAGGACACAACGTCATTTTGCATGGCCGGGAATCGAACTGGCAACCTTCAGATTACTACCCCGATTCCCTAACCGCTCAGCCTCCTGACTCCCACCCACAAATAAATTGTAAATCCCTGCTGAAGCCAGAGTTCAGAACTGCTGTGGTTATTCCACTAGAGGCACCTGAGAGGGCCCAGGCATGACCAGGGTTTGACCTGCAGTGGTATGTGAGATCCAGGTTGTTGCTTAGAGGATGGACCAGGCACCACACCATTTACTCTAGTTTATTTAGCAGGCAGAAGCTTGTGATGCTGAACGTACAGGTTAAACCTGTTGACAGTCCTTTATCTACTGGTCAGCCGGAACAACTGCCAGTTGACGCTCAGCACAAACAAACTGCACGTAGGCACCTAGCACACTAATTGGACAGCAGCCAAGATGGATGGGAAACAATTCCAGCTCATACAGGTAGCTTTGATAAAGTATCAGTTGCTTTTCATCATCTAAACACACATGTGTCTCAAGCATCAGTGATGTCTGGAGATAGGAAAGAATGCAACTGTATACAAACTCACAAGACATAAACTCAACTTTAAAAGAATGCCCTTGGGGGCCAGTGAGTGGTGAACATGGGAACAGGGTAGTGGTGATTTGTCTTCATGAATTATCTTTAAGATGTATTCACATTTTATTTCAATTCCTATGCGAACATTTTGCTTGACTTGTTTGGCATATTCATGATGGCATTTGAGACGTAAGGTGACTCCCTCCCATCTTCTGTGTACAGTATCTGAGTACATACTTGTCAATGTAGATGAACAGATTAGCGGATGTGAGGAGCTGAGTTCAAGGTTCAGTGAATGGGCCATGTTGCCTACCTAGGCACAAGCTAGTTGGATGCTGAAGGATTTCACACTAGATGCTTTTCAACTATCGACTCCCCCTTAGAGTATGCACTCTGTCCTGGCGCAAGAGGTTGTGTAGAATCATGTTTTACGTGCTGAGTTGTTGACACAAGTTAAAGTTGCTTAAAATGATTTTGAATACTATTCAGTAAATTACAGAAAGTAAAGTTCACCTACAGTACTGTGGAGTCATTACTATAGTATCTGACTCATTGGCACAAGTGATGTCACTTCTTTTATCAGATTAAAGATAACCAAGGAATGTTGAAGCTGTTTTTCTTAGGTAGATTAATGTAGGTATCAGTTCCATCAGGAGAGACCTGGGATGAGTAAAGTTATGTTTATTACAGGATGATAAATGTACTACAGTGTTTGGAGCTTAGAGCCCATGGGGAATTAATGATCAAAGGGCGCCTGCCCAACATCCGAAGAAGAATCCCCCACGGAGTCCAGACAATGGTGGCGGTGGCGGCAGCCAACGACCCAGCCAAGGAGTCGAAGAACAGAGACAAGGCCCGGGAGGCGACGGGGAGGCTGAGGGTCGCGCACTTGATAGTATGGACAAACTACACAGGGAGATAACCGTATGTAAAGGCACGGGATCATTGTGATAGGCTGACATCAACAAGGAATATTTGACCTCATGATTGATAGACAGAAACGCTAATCGACCTGAAACCCAGATGACAGCCCAACATAGGAACAGGGCCGGTTCTACACGGGGGCCTACAGGAGCCAGTGACCCTGTAAAAATGTCCCTGCCCCCTTTTGTGGCCCCCCTGAGCGGATTTTTTTTTAACACGTTTTACTTCTTCTAGTAGTGTTCATGAACCGAGGAAGGGACATGGCAGCCTTTTTTGCCCCAGTAAATAAAAAAGTTATAGAAACATATCAAGGTATTGAGAGAGCTGAGGAGCTAGAATAGGGAGAGCCAGTGACATTTTTATGATTTTAATGTAAAGCAAAATTAAAGTATTTAATGTTTAAATATCATTTGTTTGCGTTTTTAATGTGCATCCCTGATTTAAAAACTGCCCTTGGCCCCCCCCAGGGAAATTTGTCTAGAACCGCCACTGCATAGGAAGAAAGAAAGTAGAGCGTTCTTAGCGGGGGGAGTAAGTAGTGAAATATTATCGAGTATGCCCGAGTGCAGGGGTTGGTCTTGCCTGACTGAACTTGCGCTAAGCTTAATTTCTGTCAGTTTGGCATAGGCATGTTCAGGATTGACCAGACTTCTTAGTCACAGAAATACTCAGACCAGACTCAGACTAGACCAGGGACCATATTCACAAAACATCTAAAGGCTAAAAGTAGCTCCTAACTTGCCGATTTAGGAGAAACTCTTTAAAATAATGGGCGTATCAGTCTTAATTTTTGGACTCTTATAAAAACAGCTCCTAAATCTGTTAAAAAAACATAACACATCGCAACATAATACTTTGTTATACAATATTTCTAGGATGAAACCATTGACAGAGATCTCCTACTAGCAAATCATTGTGGGTATGGATAGTAAGCTTGTTGACATCATGAATATCAACAAGGTCAACCATACCTTAGTAAAAGTTGGTCTCAGCAGCTTTGTGAAAATGTTTTAGGGAGGAAACTCTTAGCTAAGAACTTTTATTACTATTTAAGAGAACTCTTAGTGTTAAAATAAAGTGTTTTGTAAATATGGCCACTGGTCTCAGTCAGACTGAACTAGTACTGAGTCCTAATCCTAACAACCTTGGCCCTCCACAATGGTCCACCTCCTCTCTCTCCCTCCTTCTTCCCAACAAAGCTATACATTTACCTTGTCATCACCTTCATGGATTATATAGGAGATTAAAGCCATTCATTTAGCAGGTTCTCATCATGTAAGTACATGTCCAGACCATAAAGCTCACACTGACTCTTTGACGCCGCTTCTTAAAGGATTTGCTCCTCTCTGCTCTCCAAAGTTTGTTGACTTATGGACCTGGTCTTAACTCTTAACTAACCCGTTCACCCTGTCATAAACACTGGTAACCATGACTGTATCTTGAATCTAGAATCTTAGATTGATGGGTTGTTCTCTCAGGCTAGACCTGGATGCTCTCTTTCTCAATCTTTTATGTTTCTCTCTCTATTACTCTCCTCCTCTCATTCTCCTCGTCACTCTCTCTCTCTTTCACTCTCCTCCTCCATGTCTCTCTTTATCATTCTCCTCTTCTCTCTCGCTGTCTCTCTATCACTCTCCTCCTCTCACTTCCTGTCTCTCTATCACTCTCTTCTTTCCCTATCTCTCTATCATTCTCCTTCTCTATCTCTCTATCATTCTCTCTCCCTGTTTCTATCCCTGTCCTCCACTCTCTCCTCTTCTCTCTTCCTGTCTCTATCACTCTCCTCTTCTCTCTTCCTGTCTCTCTCTCATTGCTCCCTTCTCTCTTTCTCTCTCTCTCTCTCTCTCTCTCTCTCTCTCTCTCTCTCTCTCTCTCTCTCTCTCTCTCTCTCTGTCTCTGTCACTGTCTCTGTCTCTGTCTCTTTCAAGGTTTCAGGTCTCTCAGCACCTCATCTTGACACTGAGACATAACAAGCTAATGTTCTCTGCTCGTGCCCTGAACCAAGAAACAATTCCACCCAGCCATACTGTGAGAGATCATTACACACATGCACCACTCACACACCTGCTCATCCTCTTGCACCAGGTATACCCCCCCCCAGTAGCTGCCATGGGACCCCGCTAGGGGGGAGGGGGAGGTCTTGAAACTCAGACTTGAACATGGTCTGGTGCCTTCCATTGGTCTCAGACCATTAAAAAAAATGTATGATCAAATTGATTAAAATGTTGGAGGACTAGGAGCTGGGGCAGAGCCTTGAGCAGTTGGGGCGGAGTCTTCAGGAGTTTGGGCTGGGTCTACGTTGGGCTGGGTCTTCAGGACTTTGGGCTGGGTCTAGTTTGGGCTGGGTCTAGTTTGGGCTGGGTCTACGTTGTGCTGGGTCTTCAGGAGTTTGGGCTGGTTCTAGTTTGGGCTGGATCTAGTTTGGGCTGAGCCTAGTTTGGGCTGGGTCTAGTTTGGGCTGGGTCTTCAGGAGTTTGGGCTGAGTCTAGTTTGGGCTCGGTCTAGTTTGGGCTGGGTCTAATTCGGGCTGGGTCTTCAGGAGTTTGGGCTGGGTCTAGTTTGGGCTGGGTCTAGTTTGGGCTGAGCCTAGTTTGGGCTGGGTCTAGTTTGGGCTGGGTCTTTAGGAGTTTGGGCTGAGTCTAGTTTGGGCTGGGTCTAGTTTGGGCTGGGTCTAGTTTGGGGTGGGTCTAGTTTGAGCTGGGTCTAGTTTGCGCTGGGTCTAGTTTGTGGTGGGTCTAGTTTGAGCTGGGTCTAGTTTGGGCTGGGTCTAGTTTGGGCTGGGTCTAGTTTGGGGTGGGTCTAGGAGGGGCTGGGTCTAGTTTGGGGTGGGTTTAGGAGGGGCTGGGTCTTCAGGAGTTGGGAAGGAGCTTTGAGGAGACTCTTGGTCTCTACAGTCCTGTTCAAGTCTTTTAGCCCTCGATGATTTTCTCATGTCATTCATATCAAGTCTCTGAAGTGTGGCATCTTTTCACTCTAAAACTAAAATAATTCTACTTGATTAAGAACAGATTGTAAAAAGTCAATCAGATCATAATTGTTATCATCTGTTTATAATTACAGGCTTACATGTCTACTTCAAATAAAAAACACGAAAAAAACAGCCTTAGCCATTCTTGCTAAGAATGTACTTTCCAGGTGACCTCCAAACGGCCTTTGAACTAGGCCACAACCTGAAATCCATGGCATCGTATCAATTCAGCAAAGGATCTCAGAGTCCTTATTGGACGAGACATGGGAATCCTAACCCTGATGCCATGGAGTATTCCCTTCATCTCTGAAGGGGAAGCCTTTCTGCTCCAGTTGAAAAGAATTAAGCTGGTTTAAGCAAAGTTTATCTTCACGCAAGACAACTGACGGAGTTGTTATCTGTCACACTATAGCTTGTCTGTCTTGCGGTGGCTCAAGCTGGATTGAGTGTTCTGTTGTTGTAGGTACAGCAGCCCTAGTATCTGCTACATTTTGTTCAAACTCTGAATCATCCTCTGAACTTCTGAAGGACATTTACGGACCAAGGCCGACAGCCTGGTGGTGGACATGACTGTCTCCTAGAGACAGACTGTACCCAAACTCTATGTTGATATTTTATTTAGGGTCATTTCATTTTGTGTTGCAGTAACTATCCTACACATGTCTCATTTAATAAGGATAAAAGTGTACATGTCTGAATGATCCATCCTGGTGTCATGTTCTGATGGGTATCACAGTGCTCTGGAAGTGTGTTGACATGTTGGGGTGGTTGGAGATAACGATCATTTGGTACACACAGCTTGAGTAACTTTTGGGGTATTAGGGATTATCTTGTTACTATTTCTGTTACTTCTGAGTGAGCAAGTTGATCATCATATCACTCACTACAACGCCGGCTAAGGCCACCAATGGCTGACCCTAGCCCTTTTCCTGATCAAGGCCACCAAAACTGTGACAGTGTGGAGGCTCCAGTGCAGGTGTTAACCCTCCGCAGGCAGGAGCCCCTGTGTGGGTCAGCGGAGCTGAGAGAGGAGAGATCAGAGGCAGGAGCCCTGACGGAGCCAGGGGAGCGTGACAGATGCTTTGTCCTCCTTTCATTCTATCTTCCCTTCAAGTTGCTCCCAGATCTGTTGTAGCTAATGGCTCTGTCACCCTGAATTTGATAGATGTGGCTGTACTGTATGACTCTATGACTATGTGTGTCTGTGTGTGTATGTGTCTTTGGTGCACATTTGTTATTGTAGTTTGTTGTCATCTGGTTGAGCTTGTTGTTGTTAAGTGTAGAAGAGGATGACGGTCCTGTCCCATGCTCTCTAAAATATTAGCTGTATACCTTGAGCCTGGCATAGCTAAGATTCTTGATAGGGTTCAAAGCTAAAGAAAACAAAACAGCATCGACCAACTGTGACAGCTTCCACTCATGACTACAGTATGTGTCAGTCCTCTACAGACACACTGTTCTTCACATTCCCATCTGTACATGTCAGTACAATACGACATTCTCTAACCCCTGTCTGTTGTGCATCTGTCCAATAGTCAGAACTATTCTGCTACCTTCTGTAAAGTTGTACAGATAGCAGACAGGTGTGTGAAGAAAATCTTGTCTCTCCCTGCTGTTTGTAAACAGCTGTTTGTAAGGATGTATGTTATGAACACTTGGTCACTATACTTGTGTCTTCTTGGCCAAGAGTTGGGGCAAGACAGCTGGGTTAATAAAAGGCATCAAAGGTTCCATCCCTATCACTATTGCCTTCTCATGGTGCCATTTGTCCCTGTACGTACAGTCATACTTATCGGTAAGTGCATTGTTTTCATATTCAGGTTGTGTGTATTGTGCACTAAATTCAAGCCCTAACCAGACTCCGTCAAAGGCCAGTGCTATGCCATAACAGACACACTCACCAATCAGTGTGAGTCACAAAACTAGGCCCCAAACCAAACCAGTCATCTGTTTATCTAGGCGGGACATCACAGGGAATGTCCCAGAGACATGAGGTGTTGAGCTGCTAACTAGAGCGGCGCCACTCCCCTGCTGAACTCGCCGTGAGAAAAGATACTGTCAGCAACACACATAACCAGTGCTCCGAGGGACAAGAAAAAAGATTCCCGCCCACCCTCCGTCCATCACTGCACCCCTTTACAACGTGCCGAGGCACCTCTCAACCACAAGATTAACCGTGAAACAATGACAAACCCAACAATTCATTACTTAAATTTATCCCTTCTGGCAAAGACATATCCTCTGTGGAGGCCTCTGTGTGTGGGTTTGGGTTCACTCGGAGCAGCTGATAACAACATAATGGCTGGTTGATCTCTAAAAGATTGGACTGTAAAGACAGATAGGTTGTCTGCATTCAGGCCATGCTACCTACACTGCATAACCACCCAGACAACACAGACATCAAAATTTGCACATCTGAACATCAAAATAAACAGTGTAAATAACTCCACTCTGTCATTAAAAAGTCATCATCAAAAGCACATTTATTTAAGTGTCATGAAGACATTTTGTTAAACTGAACTACATGCATACCTATTCCTGCATAAATATAGATAGAGACTGACAGGCTGCTTGTTTGTGAAAGAAATTCTTATAAGACGATGCCTACAATAATATTAGTATAGTGAGATGAACTTCATAATGCATTTCATGCCAATTCGAAATGTTGGGAAGCTATAAAAAACATTAATGAAGATGTTCACAGTCCAGAAACTTTGACTGATCAAATGTATAAATAACAAGAACAAGGAGATTTTGGTTCACACATCAATGTGTTCTTCAGGTGGCTTCCTGATTCTGTCAGCCAGGCTTCAGGTCTGTCAGTGATAGGTCAGTATCGTGTGCAGGTCTGTCAGTGATAGGTCAGTCCTGTCTGCAGGTCTGTCAGTGATAGGTCAGTACTGTGTGCAGGTCTGTCAGTGATAGGTCAGTACGGTCTGCAGGTCTGTCAGTGATAGGTCAGTACGGTCTGCAGGTCTGTCAGTGATAGGTCAGTACTATGTGAAAGTATGTCAGTCACAGGTCCGTACTGTGTAAGTTCTGTCAGTGATAGGCCAGTGCTGTCTGCAGGTCTGTCAGTACTCCCCTCCCTCGTATCTGAAGGGGTGAGTCACCCGGTCAGGGTAGCTGGCTGAGTAGCTGCTGTATCTGTAGCTGTCGAAGCTGTCCGGACGCTCTACCTTGGCAGGCAGAGGCAAGGCCTCTGGCTGATATGAGAGGGCAGACTTGATGACGCCAGAGTCCTCAGAGTAGGATGTCTGGTTGGCATCATCCAACAGGGAGCTGCATGCTGGCAGCAGGTTGGGTTTGGGGCAGGGCTGGTAGGACACCTTGGTGGTGGTTGTGATGATGGTCTGCAGGGCAGCAGGGGAGCCGGGTGCTGGCCCCGGGTAGCGGCAGGGGTACTCAGGGTTGTAGTAGTGGTGGTCATAATCACCTCGCTCTCCATAGGGAGTCCCTTTCCCCAATAGAGGCTTCCAGCCATGGTGCTTGCTGGGGAGTGCATCATAGCTGCTGCTGGGGTGGGGTGTGGAGCTGGACACCAGGCCTGGGCTGGGCTTGCCAGGCTCAGAGCTCTCAGGCTGGGGGCTGCTGGGGTCCTTGTTGTAGAGGGATGTGTAGGAGCCTGAGCCCAGGTACCCCGGTACAGCAAAGTCATAACCACAGGAGGGGCGAGGCATGTACAGTCGGTGGTTGGCCGGCTTCTGCAGCGTGGGTGGGGTCTCCCCCAGGGCACTGTGGGAGTCGTAGGCAAACTTGTAGGGCTCAGGGCTCTGGAATGGGGCATAGTGCTGAGTTTGCAGGGGGAAGTTAGACTCAGCAATGATGCTGAAGCGCTCAGGACCTTCCATACAGGACAGCGGATGCAGATTGGTGAACGGACCAGTCATTTCAGGGAACCTCTGAAACAGAGTAGCAAATGTGTGCGTGTGTGAGAAATGCATATATTTAGTGCTGTGCATCTTACACTGTACATAGAGCTGATAACTGAGCGCTAACCTCTGGCTCCACCAGCCGTCTCTTCTGGGAGAAGTGAGGGGAAGACATCCTCCTCTTAACTGCACTTCTCCTGGCCTCTGTCTCAGACTTGCTCTCTGGCCTTGGGTGGTCATGGACACCTTTAGCCTTCAGGCACAGACACACACACACGATTCATAAACAATAACTTGTGTTTAGCATCCCCTACATTTCTGACATTGTGACCATAGAAATGCACAGCAAATGGCTCACTATTACCAATAACAGATCAGCACAGGAACTGCTTACTTTAGTATTACTAATTAAAAAATGTAAATTGATCATCATTGCCACTAATATATCTAATGAAGTCATTGCTACCTTATAACACTGTATACATTATTTGTATTCACCTACAATGCGATCTGCTTGTGAGATGCACATTTTACGGAAATATTAAAATAGTTTCCTTCATTAAATGTTTATTATAAATGTAGCCTATAATTTATTTGAAATTGCTTAATATTTATATCAAGTATTCTATTCATGAAAACAGTCTAGAAATGTGTCTAGTAGACAGAAATCTGACAAATCCAACCTGGAAAAATATAGATTTTCCGTCCACTCGCCAGAAGTTGGTCACTGGGTAACCGCTGTGTCCGCGACAGGGCAGCAGCTCCAGTCCAGAGCTACAACTAGGACACAGCTTCTCTAAAAGACACAATTACACTGACTTTGCTATCGTGTAAAACAGTTCTCATAAAATAATAATTTATACATATATTTGTAGACGATCATTTAAACTCCAACAACATTATTACATAAAATAATTTGCAATAGATTAGGTCGTTCACTTAGACTTAAATAGGCTGACCATTGGGCAAGCCAGTTGCCTATTCCATATTTCCTCAAGAGACTGTTCCTCTAAGTAAAGTAAGTAAATACATATTAGAATTTAATTTAAACAGGCTACTGTCAAATTTGACCTAATATAATGGACAGTAACAAGCTCAAAAATACTATTTCATTTTTCCGACCTAAACTACAGCAGACAATCTGTGGCATAGGCCTATATATATAGAGATGGGCTATGTGATGTATAATCACACATGTTTTAGCATGCAGTCATTTACTCTGTTGTTTTTGTCGTGCTTTATCACAAATAGCCGGTCTCAGCTGCAGTTTGCTTCCATCCGCCAGCGTGCAGTTCCGTGAACACACTACGACGCCGAGGCAAGATTTCTTAAGAATCTGACAGTTGTGGTTGTTGGTGTTGCGCATTGCCCATCCGCTCAGGTGCCGCTGAGCGTTCTTATCCTCGCCGTTATAGATGTAACGAACATACCCATCCGTCCATTCCTGAAAAGCGTCAAACTGCTTGGTATCCTGCAACAACATTTACAAAATGTAGTTTAAATACAAAAACAGCTCATCTGATTTAAGGGGATTGACTGCAGTCATACATATGTGATCTGTACGCCTATCGTGCAGGCTATGTATTACTTATATGGCCTAAAAAGCCTTCATTTCAAAAGGTCTAAATGAGATGTCAATAGGCTATAGCCTATACAGCCTTTCTATTGTTATTATAGCCTATTGAAAACGCCATTTGTTAAGTGTGTGCGAAATGAAAGGAAACTGACCATAACCTTAATAAATACACCAACAACACTAGGCCTACCTTTCATTTGGTGCTAATTATCCGAATTCAAGGTAAAGTTATTAATTGTTCGATTGTACTTCGTTGTTGGCATTCTGAAATTCGTTGTCGTTCGCAATTAACGTGAATGCTTTCCCGTGGTTTTCCCGTAGGCTAGTAGCCTAATTTGCTGTTCGAGAATAAGACCGTGTTAGAAAGTCAGAATGGTCACTTTACCTGAGGCAATTTCGGGTCGTTAATATCCCAGGTTAACTTCATACCGAAGGAGCAGACACAGTCAGGGTCATCAAACTGATCCGACGATTTTGACATTGTGAAGCTTCTCAACAATTTGACGCTCTTGTATGCAACCATCAAGGCCACGGCACCTCAGTCGCGCAAAACGGGACACATTTTTCTAAATACAACAGTTTTTGGCGACTGTACTTAAAGTAAACAGCCTATAGGCCTATACAGTAAATAATGATTAATTTGTATGATTATAGTTCTATTTGCGGCTTTTATCCAAGCGTACGTTGCTTGCGTCCAGAGCAGAGGTCCCGCTGAGCCAGGAGTCTTCTGGTAATGACAGCAGGTGAGGCTACAGCGCGCATGTAAGAGGCAGGTACTCCCGATAACCCTAACCAGCACGCACGCTCTCACTGCCTTTGACCTGTGACACTGACCCCCACTTAGGCTATGTCCGTTATTGGTGCAAGAAAACCAGTAACAAAAAAAGATGTCCCAAACAAGCATTAACAATTAATTGACTCACTCTACCACAAGTAGGCTATTCATGTTTTTGAGCTAAACCTAAATGCAGGGCCACCAATAGGCTAAAACTTCGGACAACATCGCTGTTATTCTGATGGTGTTGCACTTTTGACTAGAGAATCACAAGTAATGCGAATTTAAAACCTGCTTGAGTGGAACAATTTGACCACTAGGAACATACGTCAGCAAAAAAGGATGTGAAAATATGAGAAGGTGAAATAAACACGTTTAACGGCTACAAAGACGCCCGCTATCAGGCAATCTGCCAAATCATCAGCGGTGTTGTGTGTAAACCTGAAGCACACTGACGTGTAGCCATCACAACCGGACGGCCCAACAACAAACACTAGGCTACATTAATCACGACAATGGGCTCGGTCATTTACACATACTTCATATTTAATTCGTTTTATTATAAATATAATTTTTTGAAAGATACATTTAGGGTTAATGCCGCGTGGAAAGATTGTGTCAAGACGTTTGTTTGTGTCAAGACTGACACAAACGAACGTATCGACATGACAGTAGCCTACAATTGCCTATAACTGTGCATAATTCTTCAGGTTTTTTTTGAGTTCCCACAATAGAAATATAGGGCCTATACTTTTGTTTGCTCAATAATCCAATATTCCGAATTCCAAATGACTAAGCAATCGAAATCTCTCCGTTTATAAATCACGAACTTGAAATGTAGGAACCTATAGGCCCTACCACCTCAAAATGTCTAACAATGTGCATCACATTTTAAAATGTAGCCTGTTCAATTTAAGGGAACGCTTCACCTTCAGAACCTCGCGGGAATGTTTTGTGTGTTTTACGGACTTAATTGATTTGTTACACCTGTGATCTGATCATCTGTCCCATGCCGCACAACATGGACGTGAGTTTGCTTGTTTTAGTTGATAAATTATGCTTTTCTTAAGAAATAATAGGTAGGGCCTATTTTAACAGCATTTTAGTGGCTGTAATAGCCTAACTAATTTCGATCAAGCACAACTATAGAGATAGGCCTACAATTCCACGATTACCAGGTCAATAGCCTACATCGACTATTTGATAAAGAAACGCACGCATAATATGATTCCTAAAACGTGTGTATTAGTTCGAGAAGGCTTTGGAGAACGCATTCGCTGGCGGAAACGTTGGAGCCATCACTGCAGCAGTCCTCGCAGAGAGAGCGTCCAAGTCATTGGTCACGACGCTGAGCAAAGTAGCCATCAAGGTTGGTATTGTTCCCTCGGTATAGCCTAGCCAAAATATAATCTGGAAAGTAAAAGGCCTGCCGAGTTATAATTGTCTGAATGACCCTGCTCCTTTAACAAATGTGATTGACAGGAGATTGATATAAATCATTTCAACAATGTCACTATGCTTCTAAAATCCATTGAGAATGTATCGGAATTGGAGGAGGACTTCGCAAATTTGACGAAACACGGCCTTATTGTGAAGATAAGTTGTCAATTATGTTTGGAACGTTTTCTTAACTCTACAATCTGCTTGCTGGCTGTGATGTGGTAGGCTATGTATGTGTCAGGGGTGGGGATGTTCGGGCATCGTCTCCAGCAATGGTGCACATTTATTGTCTTCTAATCATATTTTATGTAGCTATTTATACGAACACTTCAAGCTACCTATAACTCAAGGAGAATTATAATTAATCGAATATATTTATCTTGCTTGCTTAGCCTACTTAAAGTTCTAGATATTGCACACAAATGTTGAAAAACAAAGAATGGTCAGTTTATTACAATTCTCCATTCCTTGCATGTGATATTTATACCTTTTCATGCAAAATGTTGGACGCACACCTCCCACGTGACGCACCCGTTTTTAAATTAGATTTGAAACTGAAAAAATGGCTAGCACATTAAGAGTGTATTTAATACAATGGAAATTACGTAATGTCCCATCTTAAACGGTATCTTAAAGTTGTTTGAGTGCCTGGAATCCCTGGATGTTCTCCTTTGTATTAAACCTAGATTGCTCTCTAATCTTTCAAGTCAATATTCGCTCATAATGTAGCCTACACTATTAACATTTAATTTATCAGACGCTTTCATCCAAAGCAATGTCAGCAATGTATCTAAAAAAAATTGTAAAAGAGGGCCTTCTGTGGAAAGATGAAACCGCATCAATGAACATACAGTTTTAGTGTAATAGCCCTTTCCTCTGCACATCTCCAGCTGGTTTGAGAGTGCGCTAAAGGCTCTGAAGGAGCGAGGAGGGGCCCCAGAGCTGCACACCCTGCTGGAGGCCTTCTATGACTTCTTCTTGGTAGGATGGAGGCTGTGCCGGACCGATACCTACTACTTGCATATTAACTCATTGAGAATTACTTTTTGAAACAAACTATAGGATTTCTGAAAAATGTAACATGGGCTACACCTTATAAATAGAAGACTTAATCACAATATAATTTAAGGCTCAAACAATCAAAAGTCAATTGTATTAAACTGACAAACTGATCTCTTTACTTTTCCCCAGCTTGTATGTCAGCCCACTATAGAAGGTTGGTTTTTTTAATTCTCTCCGTATGTCTCTCATAAGTGGTATTGCAGGGTAGTTTATCAGTTTTTTTTATGTCGGGGGGCAGGTAGAGGACAGTGGACCAGTATGTTCCTACTGCAATTAGGAGTGGTGGTGACAGACTCTGGGGTGAAGTTCGACTTACGATTGGAGGTAAACATCTGACCCCAGAACCACTCTTTCACAATACCATTCAGTCTCCAAGATACGGTACAATAGAACCATATGATTTTGCACTGTAGTTTGCTGTGTACCAGTAATCATTGGTTTTCTATGGTCTCTGTGTGGTACATAATGAATAACTCTGAGTTGCGGTGTTCTCTGGGTTTAGGCCATTAGGACATTTAACGCCATTCTGGACAAGATGGCTAGAGAGGAGAGTAAGAAACTCAACTCATCTTCAGATCATTCTCTGCTCCTGTAAGGAAAGATTCCCGTCTTACTCTGGCACAATCAACCTTAACTAGATCTAACCCTAACCCTAACACACACACACACACACACACACACACACACACACACACGCACACACAGTCCTTAATCCTGTTGTGCACAATGGCCCTTGAAGAACATATGTATATCCAGTATACAATTATTTCTTCAGGACCTTATCTGTATTATAAAACACTGTTAACTGGTGTTTTGCTGCCCTCTAGTGGGTAGGGTACATTGGTCTTTACCATTGCACCAGACTAAAGGAAAGCCCACTGTGTTTGTGTGTCGTTTCCAGTGGAAAGTTTGGCAAGATGATTCTTCACGTGGGGGGTAAGTGCATGTAAAGTCTCTTTTTCCAATGATTTTCGATGAAACCATCCAGGTGGTTTGCATAAAATAAATCTCTATAGGATGTTGATGTTCTCCTATTGCAGACTATGAGATGCAGGTCAGCCTGTCTGAGGCTTTATGTAGGATGACAGCCAGGAAGTGGAGGAAGGATCTAGCCACTGGTTGGTTCTCCAATCCAGCGTTTGCCTCATCCTTCAGCATTATTAAGGACGGAGAGTTTGAAGTTGTAAGTTTTTTTGTACGATTCCTGTACAGAATAGCTGACTTCAATTACATTGTTATGAAAAAATGTCTTTCTTGAATTATAGGATTGTAGAACTTTTCTAAATGAGGTGAACAGTTATTTTGGAGATGAGAGAAGGTGAGAGTCATTGTTTTGCTCAAAACTCATTCAGATGATCAAAATCATGCATTTTCAAATGATATTTAAATATTATAAAATCTCACTCCACCTTTTTCATCTCTCTTAGGGTTTACACTTTTCCCTGCATTAGAGTGTTCTTGGACAGCACTGAGGTATGTCTGCGTTGAGTCCTGCTTCTTCTGTGCTCTGACCTCCGTCAACTGGTCTGTCTACTTGTCTCTTCTCTCCCATCTTTCTAGCTGTTCAAACCTGAGGATGACAACTTGGAACAGTACTGGATAGACTTCAACCTCGGGTCATCCTGTGTCAGCTTCTTTATTAACGACCCTGAAGTAAGAAACTGGACACATACCCTACTTGAGTTGGGCTGCCTGTGCTTTTCTGGTTGTTAGTTTCTGTGGTCTTCCTCAGGCATCTCTCTGGGAGTCAGTACACCTTACCAGAGAGATTGTGTACAGATACTGCATCAGAGGTAAGATGGAGGAATTGGTCTGTTCAGAAAGCCGCAAAACAGAAGCCCCCATGCTCGGGGAGGCGAGGGGGCGGTAGATATGTAACCCGTAAGTGTGTGTTTCTTCAGACTGGGATGATCAGACTGTTCTTACCATTCACCTGACCAATGCCATCAGCCACCACAAGATCATGGGGAGGATGGTGCAGATCTTTTTTGATTCCTGTCAGCCCATTCTAGAGGCAGCCAAGATGGTGTTCCATGCCTCATCTTTCGTGGTACTGCTACTCTTCTGTTCTACTGGTCACAGCTGCCCTACTGGTAACTCTGGTACTGGTAGCATTACATAAGGTAACCCAGGGAGCGCGTCAGATTTTCTGTGAAATTGATCACTGCTATGTTCTTCTGTCTGTAGCCATATATTCCAGAAGAAGAACAGCCATCCCTTGCAGACCCAATAAACATCCTGTCTACAGGTACATATTCACAAACCCTGACCCTTCACCTTAACCCTTGTGCTGCCTTCAGGTCACATGACCCAAAGGTTCACAACGAACCATCGTTGTGTTGCGATAACTTTACTGCATACAAAAACCAAAAAAAAGCATTTTCTCTTAACCTTTGCAATATTTTTCCTCTTACCTGTAGTACTATTCTTCCATCTAGATTGTCTTGGTGTGAGTTGCCAAGATTTGGAGATATTAGCTATGGAGATGTCTGCCATTTCTCTAATTTAATAGAACTGGATGGCACTCGTGGTCAAAGTGCCAAAATCATTTGAGAAACTCAACAGCAATGTCTATTCTCAGAAATCATGACAAGGTTACTATAATCCTCCACAGATAGTTTCATGAGGAAACAATGTTATTTCTACCAAACTACACTTGCCAACTGGATTGCCTCTTTCTACATGAAACTGCACACACCAAGGTCTGTTGCATAACTTGGTAAATATTTCGGAAAAGAGACATTGCTGTTGAATTTGTAAAATAAATGTTTCGAAAGAAGGCAGTGATCTCCATTACTGGTCTCACCCAAAAAAAAATCTTAAAACAACCTAGATATATAAATAACATTACAGGCATAGGCAATTTTACTGTGGATGCATTTGCACCCCCTACTGTTGGGATAAAACATTTTCATTTTCAAATTAATGTAAAAAATCTGTTTAAATGATTGACTAGGTTGTGTGTCTCTGCCCTAGACTTCCAGAAAGGAAAACCTAAGCAGGATGCTTGTCCAGTGTAAGTAACTCTGCCAATCTTATCCCAACTCTAGTATTAATGTGTATGTGTCGCCACCACAATAATTATTTTTTGTTTGCAGGGAAGGATCTGGAGTCATGATGCAGGACTTATTTCAGCTTCCTGATAACTCGTCTGACACAGAGGTATACCCGTTCCAGTCTCCTACCCCTTCACCATGCAGCCCTCCAGTCTCCTACCCCTTCACCATGCAGCCCTCCAGTCTCCTACCCCTTCACCATGCAGCCCTCCAGTCTCCTACTCTTTCACCATGCAGCTCCCCATGTCACCACCAGAAGTCTACAGCCCTTGTCCTGGTCTTAACTGTGCATCTTTCTACCTGTTTCCAGGTGAACAAAGCCAAAAGTCATCTATTCAGTCAGTCAGGCTCCTCAAATGGGTACGTTTTCACCACTGACCGTGAACTGTTACTCTGTTCAGTGTTAACATGTCTTCCTGTGGCTTTCAGCTCCTCCCACTGTACCCCAGAAAAAGAGAAACCAGCATGGCAGGTTTGTATGTCTTATAAATAGCCATAAAGAACACATTATCTATGATAACCAAGGCTGTGCTCTGGAAGCTGTTTTATTACATTGTCAATAGAACTCTGCTAAATGTCCTAATGAGATTCTCAGCAGAGCCACGGTGAAGCTGGAGGTGGTATTCCCCGGAGCAAATTGAACTACAGCAGGAAGAAACCTAGGACTAAGATTAAGCTGAAGAGTAAGACTTATCCCTAAAGTCAACCCTCCTAAACCTACATCCCCTCCAACATCCTGCCATCAACTCGCATACCTCACTTTCATAATCTCTCCTCACTGAACACAAGGCACTATTAGTTAGGGCTGAGCGATTTAGGAAAATAAGATAATTGCGATTCATTTGACTATATTGCAATTGCGATTTAATATGCGATTAATTTATCATTAATAAATATATATATATATATACTACTGATCTCCAGTCAGCAACATAACACACAAAGTTCATGAAAATAGAACATACCGCCTATACCTCTTCGAAAATATTTTGGTAAATCAAAGCTAAACGTAGGCTAATACCACAGGGCTGCCAACTGTCACGCAATGGCCATGAGACCAGAGCCGGCATAAGCGAACTAAGCGGCTGCTTAGGGCCCAGAGGGCCCCCAAGAGCACATGAAATGACAGCTTACTTAAAAAATTATATATGTTCTATGTCTGTCCTGTCTGTCCAGCGTCACCGAGGGGTCCCCAAATCAATTCTGCTTAAGGCCCCCTAAAGGCTTGGGCCGGCCCTGGGGGGGAGGGGTCCAAATGTGTCCGGTAAAAATAACTTGTACTCCGGGGACCGTCGGAAATATTTAGAACTCACGCATCTAAAGGTTAAATCTTTAAGAAAAAGAAACACTGTCTGAACATTTCTTCAGAAACAGTATGCCATAGTCATCCTACTGTATGTGTATCACCGAGGGGCCTTATATCTTTCGGGATGCTGTTACTGCTTGAGTAATTTCGTACGTGAATATGGCGTAGGCTTTGAAACATTTATTCAGTGATCCTGTCGGGTGGTATTTGGCTTATTTTACACACTGGTGTTCGGCATTTTAGCTATGCATCGTACATGGTTTTGTGGTGTTTTTTTAGGGCCGAATTAGGTTGGTGTTGCAGTGTGCGGTAGCAACGTTAGCCAGGCAGGTTTTGCACAATACTTGACACTGCACAGCATTTTTTTTTAATGCAAAGTGTCGTAGTAGTGTCAGGTTCTGTCGAGCTTGAGGCCATCGTACAGGTCAGGGTTAAGTGTATCGTGCAAAGTTGATCCTTCGTCTGCAAACTGCATTACTCCTGTGTCAAGTCACCAACGTCAAATGGCAGCCTTTGCGGTTACAAAATCTAGTTTTGTCACATTGCGATATTATCACAAATGCTATTAATCGTTCAGCGCTACTATTAATTCACCTGTAGTGGCTATCCTGATACAGTAAATGTGCTTATGCATTAACTGAGCTTATTCTTTATTCCAGTGTAGTCCAATGTCCACTAAATTGAAGATCATATTTGTAACAACTAAAACTTTAATTAGGTTCCCACAATTAAATTAGTTACTTTCAAAACACAGTGTTCCTGGAGGCCAAAAATTGGACTGCGGAAAGTCTTTTAAAACATAATTACATTGATCAATAACAGTGTAGAACTATTTTGGCTCCTACACCACTATTTAATGTTATTTTCCCCACCACAGTTCTTCCCCTGTCTTCTCCCAGCAGTACAGACGAGACCAGACCTGTTAAGGTAAGTCTCTGTATAGTCTCTGTAAAGTCTCTGTTGACTATCTGTTCTCTTAAACTCATAACAGCTGCCCTCTCTTCCCACTCACGGAGAGTGCCTACAACAAAGGTATTTCAGAGCAGCTGTTTGACAAACACAGAGACCAAACCATGGAGATTCCTCCTTCAGTTAAGATGGCTGGCATAGACTCAGGCAAGATGATCAGTATTTCTTTCTGTTTCACAATTTTCTATTCAATAAATCATTTTAATGAGGATTATTTAATTAAGATGGAAAGGGATTCATGTCTATGCTACCATAATGATGCGATTTGCGTTTGTTTTGCACCAGGCTGGAAGTCTAGATTGTCCATCAAACTGGAATTTTAACTAAATTCTTTCTCACAGGATTCACAGACATAACAACCCATCAGGATGATGAAGAACAATATGCATCTACACCAATGGTGCCTGAAGCCACCCTGATCTAGCTAACTACATGCATGCATTTGCACATACACATAGAGAAACATACAGTACATATGTAGATGTACAACCCACACTGTAATTCAAACCGACACACATAAATTGTAAGTACTTATGATGTTGCTGGACTGGTTGGTTTGTTTCAGGACTTTGCACACAGCCAGACCCACCAGCACCAGCCAGACCCACCAGCACCAAGGAAGAGACTTCTAGAAATATCAGGTTTGTATGCCCATTTTATGAAGACTGATATGCCTGCTTCCACATTTTGGTGGGCTTGATGAGCAGTTGTTTTTCCCGCTATTTTATAATTAGATTGTTGTGAGATGCCTGCCATTGGAGCCAAGATGGAGAGAAAAGTGTCGGGTCCTGGCCTGAAACCCAGAGTGCTGTTTCCTTCCAGCCCACTAGAGGAGGCTGCAGGTCAGTCTGGTTTGTTTACCTTAGGGCAGACTCTGGCGACTACCGATTTACATTTCCTGGAGATTAAGATCTCACACAGTAAATTAGAAATATTTAGGATGTTGAGGAAAGTAGTTTAACCTATGTTGTTTCTGTCTCTGAAGAGTCACTGAGCAGAACTCTGGTTGGGGATGTGGAGCCAGAGACTGAAATGGGCTCTGGCGTCATCACTGCCTTCCAGACCTTCAAAACCCAACTGAGAGCACACTTCTCTGTGATTACATAAAACACACATCAAAATTGCTGGGATGCATGGGGTTAAAATATGTCTGTTTTGGTAGACGGTATGTACACATAAATACCTACTTTATCCCCCACTCTGCACACATTCTGTCACACACACACCTCTAAACTTAGTTGGACAGGAGCTTGGTCAGGTATCTCAGATTTAAATGCGTGGTTGCCTGTAGTCTGTCTAGTCTAGGTGTGTTTGTCTCCCCTGTAGTCGAGGTACAAGCAGATAGAGGCCCAGTCCCAGCAGGCTCTGACAGACTGCCAGCAAAACGTTTCCTCGCTCCTCAGTGCTGTCCACCATCACAGGCAAGCTCACTCCCCCTAAATTCAAGCCACTATGTTCAAACCCACCCTAACTCCACCCCTCTGTGCTCAGGTTGGGCCACCTGGATCGCTTCCAAGCCACAGTTGTTCAGGAGTTGGGACGACTAGAGGACGACTGTCTGTCTCTTAAGACCATTGAGAAGGAAACTGTGGTTGGTCTTGGATGTTCTTTACTGGAATTGATTGTTACTGTTCATTGTCTCTGTGCTCAAGTCTGCTGTAACACACCACAATGGATGGCTAAACAACAGTATACAATTGTTAGAGCTGCTGTTTGGTTGAGGTGTGGTCTTTGAGGGGTAGGGATGTATCTGAAGTTGAAAACATTATTTGGATGAGCATGGATAATTCTTTGAACAGAGCTAGCTACCTGGAGAAAGGGATGATGATTGTATGAAATTGACGCACACGTTTCCAAAGTTGAAAACATAAAACTTTCCTTTCAACCATGTCGGTGAAGTTACTAGCTTACCATGTCCTTAAAGTGCCTACAATAGTGGGTCATTTGAATTTTTTTGTAACTTTTTAATGTTCATAAACAAAACTTACTTTTCAAGAAACACGAATGTCTCTATGGTTGAGGTTTTGGTCTGTGTGTGGGTGGGTGGGTGAGGACTGTTCTGGGTGTGGTCTGTTTGGTTGAGGTGAATTTAGTTCAGCTCTGATGCGTTTTCTCCCTGTAGAGTTTCTGGCAGAGAGAGTCTCAGGCCGTAAAGTTATTCTGTGACCATCAGCAAAAGAGGTAGGTGACACCGAGCCTTGACTAATCCCCCAATCTAATCCCAACCCTCAACCATTTTAGTGACCATGTTTCTGGGTTGCCGATGTTCCCCCTGCAGATTGACATTGTATGAATCGAGAGAGAATGGCCAGACTGAGGCATCAGATGCTGTGGTACACATGTATCCATTTTTATTCAGTGGACATACTAACCTCTCTACAATCTTCACATGGGCATACTTTTATGTATGACACACCTGTCTCCCCCCTCCCTCCTGTCTCCCCCTCCCCTCAGGTAAACCCTCCATAGAGATGAGGGAGAAGGAAAAACCTGTGGGCTGGCAGGCTTAACCAGTCACATGAACACGTCTATACTAGTCTGGACTTGTGATGTCTTAGTTTTGAGTTTCCCTGGAAAAAATATGAACAAAAAATGATGTCAAGTTCAGGTCACCTCAGTTAAACATTACTGTAATAAAGCAGAGTGGGATGGACTCACGGTACTTCCTATTTCCTCTTTTTATTGTGGTTAGAGTAGACAGAAATGACCCTGCCACAACACACTGACATTAATGTATGATTCTAATAGTGAACTGCAGGACTGACTGCATGTTGGAGATTTGATATATTCATGAATCTGTCAAATGTAAATCCACGTCCAGGGCTAGTGTCCCTGGGTGTAGTGTAGGGGGGAGGGAGGGCTAATGTCCTTGGGTCTCCTACCCCTTCACCATGCAACCCTCCAGTCTCCTACCCCTTCACCATGCAGCCCTCCAGTCTCCTACTCTTTCACCATGCAGCTCCCCATGTCACCACCAGAAGTCTACAGCCCTTGTCCTGGTCTTAACTGTGCATCTTTCTATCTGTTTCCAGGTGAACAAAGCCAAAAGTCATCTATTCAGTCAGTCAGGCTCCTCAAATGGGAACGTTTTCTAATAGTGAACTGCAGGACAATGCATGTTGGAGATTTGATATATTCATGAATCTGTCAAATGTAAATCCACGTCCAGGGCTAGTGTCCCTGGGTGTAGTGTAGGGGGGAGGGAGGGCTAATGTCCTTGGGTATAGTGTTGGGGGAGGGTAGGACTAGTGTCCCTGGGTGTAGTGTAGGAGGAGGGAGGGGAGATGTCACTGGGCATAGTGTAGGGGAGGGAGAGCTAGTGTCACTGGGCGTAGAGTAGGGGAGGGAGGGCTAGTGTCCCTGGGTGTAGTACAAGACCGAATTCTCATAGGAATATATATAAAAGGTATGCTCAAATTTCGAACCGATCTATAAAAATGTGATCTTAAAAATTAAGGTAAAAAAATGAAAGCCTAAAAAATGTAAGATACATTTTTTTGGGGGCTAGAATTTGAGCAATCTGAATTATATTTTACATTGAAATATATTCATATGAGAATTTGGCCCTGTTTGAATTCAATGCCTTTTAAAATTCAGTCACTGATTTGCTACATACGGGTAGGACTAGTCTCCCTTCTAAGTGAACTGTACATGATGTAGTATGTAAATACAGATGTGACCTGTTTTTGACATTTAGTATGTTCCAATACATAGTAGGTCCAATGCTGTATGCCAAAAATACCTACTGTATCTGGTCGTATTTTACAGTATGCAAGCCAGCATGCTTTTCAGACCCTCAGTCCTCAGCATTCGTGCAGTGGAAGATGCGCCATACTGTCGAAGTCATACAGTGCAGCACCAACCTTTTTTGCAACAATTTAGAAATGTTGAGCTATGCACTGAAACAGGTGTGTGAGTGGTCCAAGTATAAGTAATGTTGTGATGAAGTATGCCTCAATTATAAGCAGCTGTGAGGGCAGCTGCAGTACATATTAACAGAAATCTGATTCAAATGAATGGTCATTACCCGGCTTCCATGGAGCTTGATAACGACCCATTCATTTGAAACAGGTGTGCTGGAGCAGGGAAATATCTCAAACATGCAGGACAGTGGCCCTCGAGGACGAGGATTGGAGAACACTGGTGTAATGGGACAGAGCCCGATCTTGTGACGCCAACATGCTAGTTGTCTGGAATTCATAGATGAGACCAGTGTTGGATATAAGACAAACAGGTAGCAGAACATGTAAGCTAACGTTTTCGAGTGGAAATATTCACACTATTTCGCTTTCATTGAAGAGACAGGAAAAAACAATAAAGTCAACTGCAAACTGTGCCCGAACAAAATACTATCTACTGCCAAAAACAGCACTTACTTAAACACTTTTTATAAAACACCTCGAAAGTGTCCAAAAAAAATACATTAAATGTTAAATTAGGCTTTGAAATCGTGAGAAAATAGGGTTAGGGTTAGGGTTAGACTGGGGGGGGCAATAGCAACACTAGCTAAATCAATTGCAGATATCAGAACAGACCTACCTGCAGTCTCTGAGTGTTTTATGTGTTAATTACTTTGTCTTTGCATTGTACCAGCTGAGTAACAGAATGCAACCGTCCGTGATCTAACGTAGATAGGTCGCTGTGGCTCGGTCGGGTTTTGGCTCCACCGAAGTGCAACAAAGTTTTCACACTTTGCACATGCTTTCAGGAACTCATTTCACACGTATATAATGTACTGAGAAGCAAATCATGGAACTTTCTTTACGGGATCTTTAAAGCCAGGCCAGGGGTGACGGAGTGATGTGGAGGTACACTTGATAGAAACCTTGAAACGCACCTGGACAACTGAGGGAAAAATGTAAGTCAGCGTAGCCTACTATTGCAGAGCTATTTGCATAGGTGATTGATAAATTAAAAAATGATGCAGGTCTATTCAATGCAAGCAATTGCACTCCTTTTTTCTTCTTTTCTAGTCCAGTACAGCCCCTTACAACTCCAGGGACCTGTTCCTGTGAAAGTTTCACGTAAGTGGCTTAATAGCCTAAGCCACTTGCCATCTCCCACCCAAAAAATGAAATACATTTTGTATTGATTGTTGTGTTATAAGATATATACAATATAAGTACAGTAGGACGAGACAACACAGAGTTGATACAGATCGCTGGAGCTTTACTATAACGTGTTCCTCAGTACATCGTATAACTCCCCAACCTCCCAGCCTGTAGGGGGCAGCATTCATTCACTAACAAAACATCCCCCTTTCTAAGTTCTGTAATAACCATTTAACCTAAGTATCAATAATTCTTTGTTTTACTGTTAACTCGTTATTGAACTCATTCTTCCCTTTCTTCAATGTAATACTCTATACATGTAATGTCCTTTCCTTACAACTGAAGGTTCTCAACAGAAATTACTCCATCTTCACAAAATCTCAAGACTTGAGCACCTTTCTTTTCATTACACGGAACCAGTAACATATATATATATATATATAAAAAAATCTTCACACACAAAACACTCAACATCACACAACTAACTATGAATGTGAGGTAGACTGCTCAGTCCTTCAAATGAGTGAGGGGGTTATTCTGCCATTTGGGCCACTCGGTACTCTAACTCGTAAGAAAGTCTCTCAGGTGCCCTGGCACTCTTCTGTCTCTTGTCAGGGTATCTCTTCTGACCAGGACTGCTGGGCTTCAAGATATCCTGTTCAGCAGGAGTGTGCACTGCGAGCAGTGGTTCCACAGCAGCGGTGTCCAGTGGAGCATCAGGCGAGACCTCAGGCTCTCCTGGGGCAACAGGTGTGTTGACGAGATGCCCTCGATTACGGTGAAGGACTCTGTTGGGGGTGTCCACCAGGTGGGACCTCGGCGTGTGGGCAGCTTTCAGGACTGTCCTTCTTTCTTTGGTGTCTGACACCCAGACATGATCGCCAGTGTTGAGACAAGGCAGATGGTGAGCTCCATGTCGTCTGTTGAAGTCACGCTGCTGTCTCTCTTTGCTTTCTTGCTCCTTTTGTCTTAGCTCTTGCAGATTGGTCCATCTGGGTCGGAGAGAAGATGGTATGACGGGCAATATGGTTCTAAGGCGTCTACCCATCAGCAGTTCAGCTGGGCTATGACCATTGGATAGAGGGGTGGCTTGGTTGGTCATAGTGCTAGACATGGGTCAGACTCCTTCTTGGTGATGATAGTTCTCACTGCAGTGCTCGTTCTGCTTCCCTGTTACTCTGAGGGAATCTTGGGCTTGATGTGATGTGTTGAAATGACCAGGCTTTTGCAAACTGACAGAAAAGATCAGAAGAAAAGTGGGGACCATTGTCCGTTCTTACTGTTGAGAAGACCGTGTCTAGCAAAGATAGACTTGAGAGATGCGCTATGACAGCTGCTGAAGTAGTGCTGGACAGTTTGGCTATCTCAATGTAACAGGAAAGATAATCCACTATTAGGAGATATTGGTGCTAGTTCCAGTCAAAAAGATCGGCTCCTACAACCTCCCATGGTCTCTGGGATGTCAGAAGGCATCAGTGGCTCCTTATGGTGGACCCTGTCCCTCGCACAGGTGTCACACGTTTTTACCAGGTTCTTGAGCTGGGTGCTTAAACCTGGCCACCAGACTGACTGACTGTCTGCCTCGGTCCCGGCACTTGACTATGCTAAGGTGGCCCGCATGCAGTTTTTCCATTATGTCGGCCTTTAATGCTTTCGGTATGACCAGTCTTTTATTTCTCTGTAACAGGCCTTTTTCCCCACTGTTAGCTCTCCTGCAAACGGTGCATACTGACAAATTCTCCCATCTATTCTAAATCTATCAGGCCAACCTTCATGGCAGTACTTTTCACTTTCTGCAGTGCCTGTCTTGGTGTTCTTTTATTTCCTGTAGTCTTGTCTCAGTGGCAAGCTGGACATGATCATGTTGACATACAGGTCAATCTGCGTTTCCAGGTGAGTATCGGGCTCTCCTTTCTGGGGACTGGGGAGCTCTCAACAGGATGTCTGCAGTGGCCATGAGTTTTCCAGGCACATGCGCAACTGTGTAGCGATATCTCATCAGTCTCATGCACAGTCTCTGGATTCGTGGGGGAAGTTTGTCCAGGTATTTTACTCCTAACAGCGGTACAAGTGGTTTGTGGTCGGTTTCTAAGTGGAAGTCTATGCCGACCATAAAGTCTGAGAAGCGTTTGCGTAAGGATATGCTACTGGTTTCAGTGTGTGGTCTTCTTGTTTCTGTTGCAGGACAGTTTCCAAAGCATACAAGGATGAGTCGGCAGACACAACTGTATATGCCTGTGTGTTGTACAGCGCCATGCCAGGTGGGCTACTGAGCTCTTCTTTGATCCTGTCAAGCGCCTGTTGCTGGGGATCATGCAGTGGCTGTGTCTTCTCTGACACAGCCACACGGTAAGTTAAAGTGACGCTATTACATCCTCGGCATCCGGTCCCATTGTGTACAACAAGGCATTTACCTGGTTTTCATCTGGCTGTACATCTAGCCCTGATGCTATCCGGTATCTTTCAGACCTTTTCTTTGACTTGGGCCATCCCTCCAGTTTCGAGACATCAAACTTCGATGGTGGGGGAATCTGGAATCGCTCCATGCTAGGCAGCACCTTTCGCGCCCTTACCTAGAAAGCTAACTCATGTTGTTGTAGCACTCCAAAAGTCAAAGTTTCTTCTTCTAAGAACTTCAAAACAGGTCCATTCGCAGTCTAACACACTTCTGACACCATGTTGTGTTATTAGATATATACAAAATAAGTAAAGTAGGACGAGACAACACCGGGTTTAAAATATACATAGGCCTATTCTTAAAGATCTACATGGAAAACAAGCCTATTGTTGACAGATAATTTGTCAAAATATTTAATAATTAAATTTGTGCAATACACCAGGGGAGTGTTCCATCAATGTCAATTAAGGAAAAGCATACTTCATGCTTACTTCAGCGAGAGTTATGTTCCATAAGGTGGCTTATTCCAGTTCTAGCTACGTAATGTTACTGCTGTGGAAAGACACCGCATAGGCCTGAAAACTGCTGGTAAAAAAAAAGACTAACTCGTGCAACAGAAAAGGGCATATACAGAAAATGTGCTGGACCAGAACGTACGAGAGGAAGTCAAAATTCATATGAGAGAGGCTTGGCATGCTTAGACCTTCATACGGTAAAGGACAGTGAACACAAGGTCATTTGGGTGACGCCTAAAGTGGAAGGACAGAAACTGAGAATAGAGCTGGACACTGGGTCATCCCTGTCAATCATTTCATGCTGAGACGCACATCAGTGACATTGAAGATGTACACGGGAGAAAAGGTCGTACCACTGAGAAAACTAAAGGTGAAATTAAAATATGAACACAAAACGAGTTCTGGACTTGTATGTCGTGCAAAATGACAACGTTCGATTGTTTGGGAGAGAATGGCTGCGAAACATCCAGCTTAACTGGCAGTCGATCAAAATGATGGAAGCGACTGAGAAAAGCGCGCAGCCTACCCCAGAGAGACTGATAAACTTGTTTGGTCGTTTTCCATCAGTTTTTCAAGATGGTGTTGGAACACTGGCACAAATATAGCCATAATAGCCATAGAGGAAATTGCACCGCCAACATTCCACAAAGCACGCACCTTGCCCTATGCCTTACGCCCAAAGGTCGTATTAGAGCTCAAGCGCCTAGAAGACCAAGGTATCCTTTCAAAGGTGGACTGGGCCACGCCCATAGTGCCTGTGGTGGCGTGCTGCGCATTTGCGGTGACTTCAAGGTCGGAGTAATTCCAGTACTGCACACAGACCAGTATCCTCTACCCCGTATAGAGGACATTTTCGTCTCACTTTCAGGAGGCCAGCATTTTTCCAAGATAGACCTAGCGCAAACCTACTTACAAATGGAGCAGGAAGAATCTTCAAAGAAATACCTGACCATTAACACTCATAAAGGACTTTCCAATACAACAGGCTTGTTTTTGGAGTAGCCTCTGCTCCTGCTATATGGCAAAGAGCCATTGGAGTTTTGCAGTCAATGGCTTTCAATTTTGCTGGCACTCAATGCTATTTAGATGACATAATTTTGACAGGCCGTGATGAAAATTAGCATTTAGACAACCTTAAAGAGACTTTCAGAGTTCGGACTGAGAGTAAACAAAGAGAAATGCGAGTTCTTCAAAGACTCAATAGAATACTGCGGACACAAGATCGGCAAGGAGGGTCTTCATAAGGCACAAGACAAGATGGATGCTGTCCTGAAGGCACCCCGACCTGTCATCCGTCATCATTCTGCTGGACCTTTCTGCAGCATTTGATACCATCAGATCCTGCTCGCTAGACTTTCTCAGATGGGCATCACTGGCACTGCACTTCAGTGGATCTCATCCTACCTGTCGGGGAGATCCTAGAGGCAAAGTGTCTTGCCCCAGCCAGCTCTCCACTGGTGTCCCACAGGGCTCTGTCCTTGGACCCCTCCTCTTCTCCCTGTACACCATCTCACTTGGACCAATCACACACAGTGGCTCTTATGAGGGACTTGTTGCTCTTGTTGGTTAGTTGTAACTGATTTAACTTCTTGAACTCGCTGTGAGTTATATTATTGTTGCTTTTCTACAGGTACACTCTTGCACTTTTTGAGGTTCCTGTTGTTTAATTGTAACTTGTTTAACTGCATGCTCTTATGGTTCTTTCCATTGGCACTTATTTGGTTTTCACAATGTATGCTTCATGTTTTGGTTGTTCTCGTTGTTATCATCAGTGACCTATGCACTTTTGTAAAGCTCTCTTTTGGAAGTCGCTTTGGATAAAAGCGTCAGCTAAATGAATAAATGTAAATGTACTAGAGCTGAAGAGCTAAAGAATGTAAGATACTACGAAAGCACTGTAGGGGGGTAAAATATGGTCGAAATAACCTAAACGGATTCCCCTATGGTTTAAAGGAAGATGGGAAACTGAAGTGTGTATTAGCATGAATCAAATAATGCCAATACAAATAGAAATGATAGTTATTTGACTATGGGTTAAATCAGAGCAAGAATGGTCAAAGTACGGTCAAAAGGAATACGCATTTAATAACATTGCAAATGAATGAAATCAATTACAAGGCAAACATGTTACAAATGAAGGCTTTAAATCTTACTTACTCTACCATGATCATTGTAAATCAGAGAGAAAGCAAGAGTGAGCAAGGAGTAGGACAGTAGGACAAGGGAGAACTGAGGAGAAGGTCTCAGGAGATGAAGAATCCAAAGAACAATGCATTACAATTCCCTTTATACACAAGAACAACCAATCAGACCACATCTTGAATGGGGTGTGAGGACCATCAAGTTGAGACCTCCAGAAACTCCAGACTTTAGCATATGAGAGGTCGGGGGCAGGTTTGACACCCAGCCTTACAATCCTTCCTCTTGGACACAAAAGCACAGGCAGAAGCTGCAGTGTTCAACGTGTGATAACCTGCACTCATAAGGACAAAGGAACTTGATTGCAGACAGATCAGCATTGAGATTCTAATGGTCATGGCTGTTTGCTCAGAGGATCACTTTTGGACCATGGCTATTGCTCAGAGGACCAATTTTGGATGAACCTTTGTAATGGCATGCAGACGTGCCCTTGGTTAGCATATTCCCGCTACTTAAGTTCTTGTCCTGTTACAGCAGAACACAATTGGAGCACAGCACTTGGTTAACATTGAAAATTGTAAAGTTTGGAGTGGCGTTTGGAGTGGTCTGGTGTCTGAGAGAGTCGGATTGGATACAAATGGAAATTAGTGAGACAGTGTCCTAAAACTCAAATGGAAGAAATAGGTGAACAACAGTCCTCCCTTTTGATAGATGAGAAGTACACAATCATCTAACATGGATGTGCAATTAAAAAACTCAGTAGAACTGCTTTTGTTAGCGGTGTGTTGTTGCCTTGTGGCACAAAAAGGTGTCGCTGCTTTGAGGACAGAGTTGAGAAGACATTTGCCAATTAGATGTACAGTAATCTTCAATATTTGTTTATTTTCTGCTTTCTTTTTATGGACTCCCACTGTTCGCCAATGTTCAATTATTTCAGCTAGCGTAAAATCAGTTTTAAAACCGTTCTTGTCTTTCTTGCTCAATTCAGATAACGTTCATTTAACGCTAACATTTTCCAATAGGTTAAGTAAATTGTTAACTTTAGTTGCCCATTCCATTTTTGTTAATTTAATGCAGGAGCTAATATCAGAAACTAGTAATAGGTTTCTACCAACAGAACCAGGCGGAATACAATTAATGTAAGCTACATTTGTAAATGCTTACTCACCGCAACATGGTTTGAAACGCCGGTTTACCAAACTGTAACTGAATTTCTCGAAACATATCACGTAGCCGGGGTCACCAAATCTGTAGGGGGGTAAAATATGGTCGAAAGAACCAAAACGGATTCTCCTATGGTTTAAAGGAAGATGGGAAACTGAAGTGTGTATTAGCATGAATCAAATAATGCCAATACAAATAGAAATGATAGTTATTTGACTATGGGTTAAATTAGAGCAAGAATGGTCAAAGTACGGTCAAAAGGAATACGCATTTAATAACATTGCAAATGAATGAAATCAATTACAAGGCAAACATGTTACAAATGAAGGCTTTAAATCTTACTTACTCTACCATGATCATTGTAAATCAGAGAGAAAGCAAGAGTGAGCAAGGAGTAGGACAGTAGGACAAGGGAGAACTGAGGAGAAGGTCTCAGGAGATGAAGAATCCAAAGAACAATGCATTACAATTCCCTTTATACACAAGAACAACCAATCAGACCACATCTTGAATGGGGTGTGAGGACCATCAAGTTGAGACCTCCAGAAACTCCAGACTTTAGCATATGAGAGGTGGGGGCAGGTTTGACACCCAGCCTTACAGCACCTTCCTCCTACACTCACTCACACATAAACATCCCCTCAGACACACATACACACAAGCCATAGTGATGGATCCCTCTAGTGGCAGTACAGGGTAAGAATGTGTGCTGTCAAGCCATCACTATGGCTTAAATGTGTGTATGTATGTGTCATCTGTGTGACATCTAAAACATGCAAGACAGGGGTCCCTGAGGACCAGGGTTGAGAACCACTGCTTTATGTACCGTATTTTCCGTGCAAAAAAGTCACACCATTTTTCATAGTTTGGCTGGTCCTGCGACTTATAGTCAGGTGCGACTTATATATAAAAACATGTATAATTTCATGTATACTGACTGACATAAACCAACGAGTCCAACGGATTCAGTGATGTGGAATGAGCTTGGGAGCTTGGTGAACTAGTTTACCGGTAACTTGCTTGTTGGACTCGCTAGCTTATGTTAATTTAGCCTATTCAGCCTTCCAGGTAGGTTCTTTGTGTATCTGAATAACTGTTAATGTGTTACGTTAACATACCGGACACCTATTCAGCCTGTTGTTCTGTGTGCTATTGTGTAGTTGAAAAACTTGCCTTTTCAGATTAAATGTCTCTCCTTTGTCTTTGATTTTGTGAAATACATTTAGAAATAAATGCGATTTATAGTCCAGTGCCACAAATATGTTTTTTTCCCTCTTCATGACAAATTTTTTGACTGGTGCGACTTCTACTCCGGAGTGACGTATAGTCCGGAAAACATGTTTTTTTAAAAGGTGCTTAAAAGTAGGCAGACATGACATTTTGTGGCCTTTCTGCCAGTTTGTGTCGGTCTTGTTACTGTTCTGTGTTTCATTATTAGTACTGCTGCAACCAAACAGTCAAACAGAATTTATGACTTAATGTCCTTAAAACACATAGATTTTTGCACAGCATCACACAATTGTATCTTGTACCATTTGTATTTTTTGTAATATTTGTATATATTTTTTTTTACATTGTAAATTACGGCAACTTATATTTTATTGTATATTTAACTTAAATTCTAATTCCACTTAGTATTGCTGGTTATGTACCCTTAGTATAGTTAGTCCTCATATTTAAATTTAAGATTCCTATATGTTTAATGTATGCACCTTCCTACCTAAGCAAATTCCTTGTCTGTGCAAACTTTCATGGCGAATAAAACCCATCCTGATTCTGAATGGTTCTCTTTCCGTATCTAACTCCTTCATCCCTGACTGTTCCCAGCTGGCTCTGGCCTAACCACTTATGCGTGCACACACACACGTTCTCACACTGGCACACAAACACACAAACATTACCTTACAGACACACAGATACAATGTTTGGTAAAAGAAGCACAGCTGTAGACAGAAACATATCAGTATCTCGATAGAGTAAAGTTCACTAGTGATGTTAACACCATTAGCAAGGTGGTTCTAGGGTGTTTTAACAGTGGCGAGGCTTGCACTGGGGATGAAAATGTAACCCTCACTAAAAATGGACTAAATGTTCTATAACACATAAATATTATCGTTTTAGTATGTATGAGGTAAATAAAACTTCTGCTGCTCACTTGTGAACACGAGTGCTTGTCAGTCTGTTCGCTGTTGGCCTGGCATTGCCTCAGTTTTGGGGTGCAAGGATTACGGTGAAGACATCAAGGCTGGTGGCACAATGATGGCTAAAATCTTTATCCTAACCTTGACCAAACATGACCTCTACCCGAACCCTCATAGTCATACTTTGACCACTAGAGTTTCTGCTCTCACCTTCTATGTTCTCTAAACCTAACCCTATAGCAGAGACTCCTGTATTGAGTGGTGCTAACTGTTATCAGGGCCTAACAGGCGTGTACACACCTGTTTCCATCTAAGGTGTAAAGTCCAAGGGTACACCAGTCCTACGTTGTGACATCCACAGGGTTCTTCCTTCTCTTCATTGAGGGTGGTGCTCTTGGTTGGTTTATGGTAAGGCTGCTAGGGTGATACTTATAGACAAGGACACAAGGCCAGCCCATAACTGTGATATAACAGACATCAGTGAGGACAGATTAGGGAAAGGGATTTTTCAGTAGATATTTGCTGACCAGTTGTATTACAGTAACAGATCTGTTCCCACCATGGGAATGTGCTGCAGCCTTTGTGCTGCTAGCGGCCACGTTGGCTCTAGCCAGACCTCAGATTTACCTGTATCACTGAGTGCCAAAGAATGCTTGGACAATATGCCGCGCCATGACTGGTGGTGGTGCATTGGGGGACGTTGTGGGACTGTGGTTGCGGACAGCCAGCCGAAGGATTATGCGAATGGTGTGGTGGCACAGAATGGAGGCAGTGGGAGGCAGAACCAGCAGGAGCCTTTGCTTAAGAGGAAGCAATGGAAAAAGAAGAATGAAAACTTAACAGAGGACAAAGAGACGGACAGGCGGGCAAGAAAAGTCAGTAGGACTATTGACCTTGTGCTGAAGGTGCAGCAAGAAGAATACGACCAGACACAACGGCTGCTGCTGGTCGGTAAGTGGAAGTGGAGACCCACGTCAACACCCTGAACACTGGTAGACTCACCTTAACACCCTGCACACTGGTAAACTCACCTCAACACCCTGAACACTGGTAGACTCACCTCAACACCCTCAACACTGGTAGACTGTGCTCAACACCCTGAACACTGGTAGACTCACCTCCATATTAGGAGCAGAGCTGTATTCGGGCAGGGGTTAATCAATGTGGGTGGTTCACTGTGGAGATAAATTCTGTACAGAGAGCGTCAGTGGCATTGGTATCACATCTGGCCTTACTTTTGACTACATGCAAGCTTTCTGTATCTGAAACTTGCAGATTTACACAAAGCAAAGCAACGTTTCACGAGTTCAGTAATCACACCATAGATTGAATGGATGTTTTTTATTGAAGCGGGGCTGGTTGCAGAGCCGAGCCCTGGTGGTGGAGGAGCCTTGTAGCAAGCCAAGCCTAATGCATTGTGGTACAGGCTGGTAGCAGAGCCAAGCCTAATGCACTGTGGTACGGCTGGTAGCAGAGCCGAGCCTGAGGCTGGTAGCAAAGCCGAGCCTGTAGCGTATGGTGGAGGCTGGTAGCAGAGCTTGGAGCGGGTGGTGGAGGCTGGTAGCAAGGCCGAGCCTGGTGCTGATGGAGGCCGGTAGCAGAGCCAGGCCTGGGGTCCTGGGAGGGACGTTTGATTAGGGGGTGCAAGGATTGTGATGGAGGTGATTTAGATAGTGCATGTATAGTTACCGGGTATGGACTCGGGGTGTGGCGGAGAGTCCTTAAAGGTCACGGCCGAGCATCAGCTCGATCGGATCCCCCAGGGAGCCTGCATAGATGACAGGGAGAACAGAGAAAAAGGGTGGGCGGGAGGGCGACAGCAACATGCTAGCACGAGGACCAAAGCAACTGAAGACGCTTATATAGACCTCGTAATTGACTTGAGGAGTTTTGGTCGCATTCTTCTGTGTTTTCGCTAGGCTGATTCGTATGAAGTTGATTGGAGTTGGTGCGCATCTTCCGTGCTTCGCTTAGGCTGATGCGAGTTAGAGCGATAGGGGTCTTGGTGCGCTATCTTCCTCCCGAACTTTAGTTAGTTAATCTAACTCCCTTTACAGTTTTTCTCAGTCGCTTTGGTACATTTCTCAGATCAGAATTGAAGTTCTCAAAGCAGTAAGTGCATTTCTCAAAACAATTCGTACAAATAGCAAAACACCATGGATTACCTGCAAAAGCCAGTCTCTTGCTCAAAATCCTTAGTTCATCTCTCAAAAGTAAATATCTGTGTCAATGAACATATCAGTGCCATCAGAATGACAAGTCCTTGTGTCATTGTGTACGGATTAGACAGTCAAATTGCTTAGTCATGTTGTCAATATAACAGTGTACCCTGGAGAAATGTTCTGATGTAAACTATGGTTAAAGTTTTGATGACAATTATTGTAAATTGTAGGTTGCACCTTAGTGTATATAGGAGTTTCATTGCAAGAGACGGACAAGATTCTCATTTACGCTTTTACTGTTTGTACTGTAATTTGTTGACAGACCATGTCATGGCGATACAGAAAGGAAAAGAAATGTGAACATAGGACAATCTCCTTAGGGAAAACTACATGCAGTGCTGTAGGAATTACAGTGCAGTCTTCCTACACCTCCTGACGTTCCTGTCTGTTGGACCACAAATTCTCATCCACATCACAACGAATATCTTCTCTTGCGACCCCCCCAATTCCTTGTCCTTCCATTGTCAGACATTGTAACATTGTGTTGTGCTCTGGCTATATACTTGCCAGTTGATGGTTCACGAGACGCACCTTTGTTAGAGAAAGTCAAGATTCACCTGAGAGCAATTGACCAATTCTGGACAGATTTAGATAAAAGTCTAATGGAAATGTATAGAAATATGCTTGACATATTATGACGACTTAATTGTTCAACCACAAGTAAAGACTTATGCTAAGAAATAATGCCTAAATGTTGTGGGGGGTGAGACTATTCAACAGTGACCCATTATAATACATTTTGATCAACATGACAAAAGCAATTGATAATGTAGGAAACAGCAGAGAAAGCATTAGCAACTTGTTCAAAGAAATGAGAAACTGCTTTTTTGATGTGCACAAGTGACACAATGATGTGAAGATTAAACACAGTTTTGTCAATTCTGATCTGAGAAATGTACCAAAGCGACTGAGAAAAACTGTAATATAGGCCTCAGTAATGCACACTGGGTATTAGAGTAACTTGCAAAATTCCAGTTTCACATGAAATCATTTTAGGAGATGATATTAATTATAGAATACTAATAATGTCAATATAATTGGGTAAAAGATTGTACCTTCCCCTTTTCAAGAATTCAGAAATGTATAGTTGGGGAGAAGCCACCTGTAGCATGGGCTCTACAATTTGCACCACTGTGGCCAGTGGCCACTATCACAACAAGTATTTTTCCTGCAATGCAATGGGCACAGCAAGGTGCTAATCATCAGCCGTGAAGTCAGAAACCTCTCTAACAATCCCTCAGTGATGTTCTGTGACAGAGCCTGTACACCCTCATCCCTCCCACTAGAGGGAGACTAAGGCCACACACTGGACAGAAAAGAGTCACTGGTCATGGCAATGTGTCCACTCTCATTAAAGAAGCTTCAAACTTGTATAATTTGGTCTAGTAAATACATGTGACATTAAAAACATAAAAGCAACAAAATTATTAAATATTTTTAGGGAATGTTCCCCGTGAATGACAGGAGAGACCGGATAAACTCTGCCAACACCAGACATGGTGATTGGAACATGTGATGCCCAAGGTCCTGGCCCAGGCAGAGATAACAGGCTCTAGCAGTCTCTACAATAAATAAGGTCAGAAAGAGGCCACAACCTCTAACAGGCTCATAGTGAGGCCATTAGGAGTACATTTGCATCCTGCAGACACACTCGGGACAGAGTGCATTTTGTTTTCATGTTTTACACTAAGAAGCTTCCATTTATCTTGGTCTGTTGGGCACAGACAGAAAGCAGTGACACACAGACAGACTGAGAGGCAAACAGACAGATTGACTGAAAGCATGGACAGATGGGCAAACAGGCATAGACAGGTGTTCACACAGACAGACAGACAGACAGACAGACAGACAGAAAGCATAGACAGACAGTGAGACAGACGGGCAGACTGATAGACAGAAAGCATATAGTTAGAAAATTCAGGAGGTGCACGTCAATCCGTCAAAAGCTGTCCGAGGGCTGACGGAGAGCTCGTAGAGGGCGGAGATGAAAGGGCTTCCCATGTGGAACGCCCTCGTCCCCCATGATCCGTTTTTCGAAAAACGCAGAAGCATATATCGGCCTTTAGACATAAAGACAGATAGAAAGACAGGAAGATTGATGGGCAGACCGACAGACAGAGACAGACAGATGGGTAGACAGACAGACAGAAAGCGTAGCCATAAAGACAGAAAAACAGACAGAAATAGATAGACAGACGTAAAGCAAAGACAGACGGAATGATGGACAAACAGATGGGCAGACAGACAGAGAACAAGCGTAACAGACATAAAAACAGACAGCTGGGCTCACAGACTGACAGAAAGCATGGACAGACAGATGGGCAGACAGACAGGTAGATATGTAGATAGACAGAAAGTGTAGACACACGGAGAGACAGACACAAAGACAGACAGACGTGCAGACAGAAGCAGAATAAAGATTTGCCTTCAGCAACAGATAGAGGCAGGGCTCTACAGGTCATTTGGATGTTTGGATGTTTGGAGACTGCTTGGTCTAACAGTTGCATGATATGGATGTGATGCAAATGTGTTAACTAATTTGCATGTATTCCATGGTATTACCATACCAAGGTTGCAGCTAGGGATCCAACTGTGGCAGGATCTGTGGAACTGGAATCTGACAAGATAGGATTGTGTCCAATCTAGAAACTTGTGGACTGTATATTTATATTAAAGGCAGGATAGGTAACGTTTGCAAACCTAGCCATTTTTGCTAGAGATAAAAGCCACTCATCCCAAACAAATGAATATGCTGCCTGACTACTGCTGGGAGGCAGACAGACAAGTAGCCTGTTCAGCCTCATCATTGCATTTGGTCCAAATGCTGTCCAATCATTAGTGCCGGTCCGACCTTAATGATTGGTTGTGTTTATTACAGTCATGCGATGCCCACATATATCAGATGTATTATTTATTTCAGTATATATGTCAAAAAGAGCTTCTCAACTTACTGTAAGTCGCTCTGGATAAGAGCATCTGCTAAATGACTAAATGTCGACAACATGCCTTTTAGCCCTGTATGCGTAGAGAGGATGTGGGCATCTGGTTGTTGCTGTCTTTCTGGAACCAGGGGGGTATTCAAGAAAGCGGGTTTTGTGAAAACCCTGAGTTGGGTAACCCTAAAATGAGGCAACCTCTGGGTTTTCCATTCCAGAAAGAGAGGTAACGTAAACTTTTGGTCAGTGTCCATGGTAACTTACTCTGTGAACCAAACTTACTCGCTAGCAGGTTTTCCATGACAAACTCTTCATTTCTACCTATCCCCTCCCACTTTCTGAGCCTGATACAGATGGCAGACATGGGGTGTCCTTTCCTGGTTCAGCTGAACGATCTTGAATACAATTTTATTTTCTTAGTTATACGCAGGGGTTAAATTGGGATTTTCTATGTGGGGGGGCTCTGATCCGGAGGGGCAAATTTCACAAATCTTTCGTGGATTATGCAGTAAATAACAGGTATGAAAACGGGTCAAGGATGAAAAAGGTGAGAAGGATATTACCCCTCTAAGGGGGTGCATGCTCCCCCATAAGAAAAATTAAATATTCCATATTTTAAAGCATCAATCTGATGCATTTTGAGATACTTTTTTTGCCAACCTGGGGAGAGCTGGAAAAACGTAACTTCAGCCATTAGTCATGAGGCTAGTTAGAGACTTCCATGCTTAATGCGAGCGCGCATAGCGCACGATCAATTTTTTTTTGCTGATTTGAGTGAAAAAATAGTTTTTGGAGCTTGATGTAAAACAAACAAACATCCGTTTGTCCAATTGGTAAAACATTGTCTAGTGAAGGTAATACGTTTACGTTTCTTAGCCTGGTTTTCCATCTTTATATTGTCTCTATAGCTAGCTTACATCTGTCAGTGTCACTGTCGTGTGTAAGCGGCACTAAGGGCTGCATAGACGTTCATTTTATTAGTAGGCTAGTAAAAAAAATTATAAGTCAAGCGGCCCTCCGGCCCAGAAGTGCTTCGGCCCATCGGGAAATCTCCCGGTGCTCCCGATGGCCAGTCCGGTAGACCACCTTACCTTCTGCCTTGTCAGTCCCCTCACCTCAAAATCTACCTCTTCAAAGACGGTAGCGTAAACTTATAATTTTCGTGCGCGATATGCCTACTTCTCAAACTTGGATCAGATGTCTAGGCCAGCCTATCCCTACCATTATTTAGAATTGTGTTTTAAAACAACATAGATTTGCAATGGAAAAGTTGTAAATGAGTAGGACAACATTGCTCGTGATGGACTAGGCAGACAGCCAAAATCGGCTGGAGCTGCTGCACAGCAGATCTGCTGTGCAGAACTCCAGACCCGGCCGCTTATGTGCCGGGGCTCCGCCCCGGACAGCCCCGGCCCAATTTAACCTCTGGTTATACGCCAGGAGAGGATTAAGACTGCGATTCGATGTGCTTTAATTCCCTGATGAATACCTAAGTTAACGTTAGCTACCGTTTCCCATCGGGGATGCTTAAATATTTTATTTTAGCAACATTCTTAGCCCTTTCATCGAGTCAGGTGGCTGAGCAGTTCGATTCCCGGCTGTGCCAAAGTACGTTGTATCCTTGTGCAAAGCACTTTACCCTACTTGCCTCGGGGGAATGTCCCTGTACTTACTGTAAGTCGCTCTGGATAAGATGTAAATGTAATGTTACACAATTACCCCTTTTCCGGCAACGCATTTTGGGTGCTGGTTTGGAGCCAGTGCTTAATCTCGAACCAGCCTATGAACCGGCTCCGAACCAGGGAAAGTGGTTCTTAACTAGCACCACAACAGAGCTGGGCTAAAGTAGGAACCAAGTAAGAACCGCTTGCGTCAGGGGCGGGGCCAGGGTTACTGTGACCAACAAGACGAACAGAATCCTTTGACCAGCATTGCTGAAAATGTGTAGCCTGGGTACCAGCCAAACTTCTCCCCGCCCAAAGTGATTTGGTAGGGAAAGTGGGTCTGGGGTAGCCTGACGTTGTCATCCTCATAATTCTGGTCAGAATATGAGTCTGAGAACTCTCCCGTAGGCTGTGACTATGTATGGGGCGTGTTTTAAACGAACCCGGAAAACAAATGCCTCTTCGCTCAATTGGATAGACCTAATAAATTAAACTTTTACCAAACCCCGTAGGAAGGACGGCAAAAACATATTTTCCATTGACAAATGCCTTGATTGTGTTTCTCTGTTCCTCTTTCAAAATGAATGCGCTGTCGATGTCTTCTAAAACAGACTCTGCTGGGCTGCTGAGATGCTGGGCTGCTGGACTGGCAGTGGAGTGCCGTGTCCGTGGGGTGCTGAGCCGCGCGCTGCGGGGGCTGCTCATAGAGTTATATTA
>CAEFZP010005673.1:0-20000 GCA_903064625.1 Mallotus villosus
TGAGGGTGATGAGTAGTGACAGGTGTTGTGACCACTGGTGCTCCCCCCTGCCCAGAGGAGGGTCCCAGCGAGAGGAACACAGATGATTATTTAATTACTGTCTAATACCTCACCTCCCCGACTGTCCAATATCCCCCTCACCTCCCCTTGCTCCACACACCAATCCCTCCATTCTCTTTCTCTCACTCCCTCGCTCTCCCCCCCTCCTCCCCCCTCCCTACTCTCATCCTTTCTTTATTAATGAACAATCCGGGTGTTTATTAAATCCGCCTGGCTTACAGCACTTCCACCCAGACGGGTTTGGGAGGGGTGGGGGTGTGTGGGTGGGGGGGGGATAGTCCACTGACCCTCAGGAAGACCTGCTTTCTCACACACACACACACACACACACAGGCCAGATAATGCGTTGACGGCGGACGAATTCGCAGATTATCGCCACGAGACGGGACTTAGAGCTATTGCGAGGTGTGTGGTTTATGTGAGCGCGCCACTGCCTGCGTGAGTGCGCGTGCACGTCCGCGCGAGTGTGCGTTGCCGTTTGTAGTGAGCGCGTGCGTACGCCTGGTCATGCGAGCATGTTCACCGTCGTGTGCACAGAGTACACCTCAGAACCGATGTATAGAAGTTGATAGTGTATAATGATCCCATATGATGCTGAGCGTGAGAATGAGAATCAGACAGAAAACATCACGCGACAGCCATGGGCTGGGTAACACAGCGTACAGACAAGATGGCCGCCTAATATGTCTCCCCCGCTAATGACGGTCAGCCAGAGAGGGTCCGTGTGTGTGTGTGTGTGTGTGTGTGTGAGGGTGTGTATGGAGGCCTATAGCATACCCTCCGTACCATCTGTCTGTGAGGCCGCCATTCCGCTGCGACGCAAGCGCTGCCCTCTCCTTCGAGCTTGTTTACACTTTGCCCGCGGTGGGTTGTTTACCGAGGGGGGTTTTTACGAAACAAAAATAGTGACAAACGCAGAGAGACGGTTGTACTCTGACCCCCCCAGGTAAACACGCGGGAAATAAACGTCAAACAGATCGTAAACACGCGCGCGCTCGCTCACGCACGCACGCGAGCGATAAGTCATTGTGTTACCGAATGCCTCTGCACCGCGTCGACAGGATTCGAGCGGGCGAGATTGGCCCGCTGGATGTATGGAACGTGATAATGAAAAGGAAATATTCATATTAGGGGAAAACAAACCATTGAAAAGCTCCTCATTGAAGCTCATAAATATATGCAGATCCTCTTAATTAGACTGAGGACCTTGGGTGCTTCCTCTTCCAACGCGCTCGTTTTTTTTCCCCTTCTTCTTCTTCCTTCTCCTCGTTTGTTTGCTGTTGTTGTTGTTGTTGTGTTTTTGAAGTCCTCCCCGTTCCCTCGCCTCCTCCTCCTCCTCTCCTTCTCCCGCTTTCCATCTCTCCTCTCCTCCCCTCCAGTTCCTCCCTGTCTCCTGGTCCCTTCTGCAGGGGGGTCTCTGTGGTCCAGACCTGTGTAGACCAGGACCCAGGACCCAGGACCCAGGACCCAGGACCCAGGACCCAGGACCCAGGACCCAGGACCCAGGACCCAGGACCCAGGACCCAGGAACAAGGACCCAGCCCAGGACCCAGGACCCAGGACCCAGGACCCAGGACCCAGGACCCAGGACCCAGGACCCAGGACCCAGGACCCTGGACCCAGGACCCAGGACCCAGGACCCAGGACCCAGGACCCAGGACCCAGGACCCAGGACCCAGGACCCTGGACCCAGGACCCAGGACCCAGGACCCAGGACCCAGGACCCAGGACCCAGGACCCCAGGACCCAGGACCCAGGACCCAGGACCCAGGACCCAGGACCCAGGACCCAGGACCCAGGACCCAGGACCCAGGACCCAGGACCCAGGACCCAGGACCCAGAACCCAGGACCCAGACAGACCCTCTCCTGGGTTCTGGGGTCCCCTGATCACCATGGCCCTAGATCACAGGAAGCGTTCTGGTTACGGGGGGTCCCCTCACGGCCCCTCCATCTGGCCCCCGCCCCGCCTGCCCCACATAGCACCGACCAATCAGCCCTCGACGAGGACAAATCAACACACTCGCTCACCGGCCATGCGGACGGTAAAAACACGGCGCGGCGCATGGAGGCACGCACGCAGGCACGCGCGTTCGAATCCCAAATTGAGCCTTGCGACTTGTTGTGTTCCAGGTCCCTGACGCCGTCTTGTTAACAGGCTACACCTGCTGTCTAAGACTTTCCTTTCAAACCCCATTGCGCTCGAGAAAACGATTCCACGACGACAACAAACGTCGCCCATGTGTCTGCATGTGAGTGTGAGTGTGAGTGTAGGTGCGTGTGTATGTGAGTGCAGGTGTGTGTGTGTGTGTGCAGGTGTGTGTGAATACGTGTCAGCGTGTCAGTGTCTCTCCGCCAGGTGACAGAGTTTAGACGAGACCGCCGGGGCTTCCACACAACAGCCACAAACTAGAGCGAGTCGTGGATTCCAAACGGGCTCTCGCCATTGGCTGGCCCGGCGTTTGTGCGGAGACTCCTAATTGGTTCCCCAGGTCAGGGGGTTGTGATTGGGGAGAGATGGAGAGAGGTGACACCCAGACCGTCCGTGTCGATGTTTGCGTCTCGTGTCCAAACGCCAGATCTCACACCCTGATTCGACATGGCGGCGTTCTCTTTATCTTTGTCCGCTGTGGGTCCGGCCTGTGAGAGACCAGGTGAGAGACCAGACCGGGAGGAGGAGACGTCGGCTGACGGCGACGCCCGGCAGTGAGCGCGCTCACCGTGGAGCATCTCTAACTCCCGTAACTCTGCCCAGTCCCAGGGTGTGACCCGGGTGTCTCTTACGCTGGCCTACTTACAGATCACTGACACGCGCACACTCTGACACACACCCCCCCGTGTGTCTCACCTCAAACACACACACACACACCAGCGCACACGGACGCACTCCATACGTCCTCTATCCCAGATTGACGGACATTCGGCCCTTCCATTCGTCGAGAGCCAGAGGGACCGAATCGTTGGTGCGTACCTGCATGCGCACGTGCGCGGAGATGAGCGCCCTGGGTGCGCACGGGCCTTTTGCGTCCACATCTAGAAGGAGGTCGTAACTGCTCAGGGATCAGCCCTTATCCGAGGCAGCGGGCGTGAGGCGCGGCGCTGCGGCTGGCCTCAGATCCGATTGGACGGCGACTCGCTTCTCTTAATGATTATTTCAATGTTACAAACACACCCGGCGGACCTCTAATTAGATTAAATGACCAATAAAACTAACTTCAAATCTTCGAGCGGGCTTGCAAGACCATCCCTGTGCCAGTACCCCCTGCAGTATTCCCAGCTCCGCTGAATAATTCAATATTTGTTTGAATAAATGAACATGAAAAATAATCTCTGACGGCTGTGTAGAAAGCCATAGTTAATTGGAGTTAAAGAAAAAGTTTTGCGCAAAAACCCGCTTTCTTTCCCGACTGTCTTGCATTGTACCATTGGACCGCGTTCTCCTTTCATGTCAGTTCATTACGTTTAATTTATTAATGTCCAATATCTAATGTGCCAAAAACGTCAGATTCAAACACTTGAAAATGGGGCATTTTCTCCTGGAGAGGGGAGGGGGGGGCCCCGATCTGTTTGCTGCCTCTTGTTGTGACTCTGGGGGCCCACAGAGAGACAGAGAGGGAGGGGAGGAGGGGAGGAGGGAGAGCGAAAGATTGAAGTCTTCAGTCAGACCTGAAGTTATCTTTAACCAAGATCCCACGGCTCGACGCGAGCTCCGTGCCAATAGGCAAGAACTCTGCACAAAGTAACCTGGAAACGGGTCTGGGGACGGAAGCAGGCTTCACACAAACAAACCTTACAACCTCCCGGTGACTCCTCGGCGAAGGAACAACTACTTCTGACGGGGGAAAGAAAGTTTCTCCCCCACTTTCACAACACTCGATGTTGGAGCAGAGCGCCATTGTGGAATACCCAGTGGTTGAACAATAGTCTGTGCACGCACGCACACACGCACGCACGCACACACACGCACACACACACACACAGTATAAAGTAAAACACTCATTCTATAAATTGATCCTGTGGCTGTTTGCCCTTGATGCATGTCCTTGTGTCATCATGGGTGATCAATGTCTCATTGACTGAGTGGGAGTTAGTTCATGGACACACACACACACACACAGTCACACACATCCATGCCCACACATTTGTAAATACACACACAGACACACACAAGTGTGGAATATTGTCACCTTGTCAGTCGGTCAGGTCTACTGGACAGTCCCCAGAGACCTGTTGAGATACGTTTGTCATTGCTACTCAACACAAACACACACACACACAATCAGATTTGATTTGAGGTTTCTATGGCAACATGGGACTAGCACAGACTGTTCAGGCTGCTGTGTGTGTGTGTGTGTGTGTGTGTGTGTTTGCCAGTGTTGTTTAATTACATATCTGAATAGAATGTGACCCCTCAGCCCTGATACAATAACTAAGGCGGTGGACTGGAGAAGGCCAGAGAAGAGAGTCGTGACACCACACACACCAGACACAACCGGACAGACAGACACACACACACACCAGAGACACACCCACAGCGGACGGACACACGGAGCAGACACACACGCGCGCGTCTGTACGAAGTCAACGTGACGCACGTCCGACAACGTATGCACACTTGCAACCCCGCGTGTGCACCTGTATGACACAGACGGTCCCGCCCATCGCACACACGAGCGACGCACCGACACACACGCAGCACAGCTCGGACACAGACACACACGGCCCCGCCCGCACACACCACACCTACTGACTCGTACCCCACACAACCACACACATGCACCCCACACTCAGTATAGGCACACCCACACCCATGCCCCACACACCACCACACAGACATCGCAACACACACACACACACACACACACACACAGAGCATTGTTTGGGAGGCTGGGGTCCTGGGAGCCGGCGACACAAGGAACAGAGTTCTGCTGCCCTAATGACGACGGCTGTCAGCACGTTTAGGGCACTATGAAGCAGGGGCGGGGCCAGGGAGTTGTGTGGGGCGTGTGGGCACGCGCGCGTGGGGTCACAGCCTCCCCAGGGAGGAGGGGTACTCTCTCTCCTCCAGTCCTCCGCTTCGTCCACCCCACTCGTCTACTCTCTCTCCTCTCTCTCTCTTCGCTCTTCTACTCTCACTCCTCTCTCTCTCTTCTCTCTCTCTCTCTCCTCTCTCTCTCTCTCTCTCTCTCTCTCTCCCTCTCTCTCCTCTCATCTCTCTCTCTCTCCTCTCTCCCTCTCTCTCTGTCTCCTCTCCTCCGGCTCCCTCCCTCTCTCTGTCTAAAGGTAAACTCCTCTCCGCCCATCATGCCCCTCTCCGCTCTTCCCCCGTCTTCAAATGAGAGAGTATGTGTAACTACGTGGCCGTGCGCCTGTGTGTGTGTGCCTGTGTGTGTGTGCCTGTGTGTGTGTGCGTGTGTGTGTCGGGGGGCGTACACGGTGGGTTCGAACGTGCATCTTCTTACTTCCGCTCGGCGCGCCCGGCTGTCCGCTACATATGTTAGGTATGCAGCTCTCTCTCCATTACATGAATGTGCAAACCAGCTCTCATTCAATGACACCATCTGTGTCCACCGCAACACACACACACACACACTAGCGCACATGGATGCACACCCACACACACAAAGACACACACACACACACACCTCTGAACAAGAACAAGAGAAGGGAAACTGTCCAGCTGACACACGGGGATCGATACTGAACTGACAACACGGATCTACTCCACTCTGCTCAACTCTGCAACACTCTGCTTCGTCTACTCTACTGTGCTCCCTAAATAAGACTCATGTCGACGTCCGTCGACACCTGGTCAACATAACTCCCCCCCCATACCCAGCTTCACTTGTGTACTACTCGCTTCTATTGATAAATGATGACGCAGAGTAACTGCAAAGCGACTTATGTTAAAGTTCGATAGCGGAGCATCTGACTGCAGACCAAAAGATTGCAGGGTTCGAACATCTCTCCGTACGTTCATTTAGACTTGAGAATCGGCCGAAAGAACGCCCTCTGATTGTTACGACAGGCATTGACGCGGTTACGTGATAGTTCGCGTCACCTTAAAGGTACAATAGGTACTTTTTTCTCCAGCTATTCAAACATCCGTCCCATGTCAACACTATACGAGAGCTGATGACATGTGGCGGCGTAATGTCGATATCAAATGTTTGGAGCGGCCAGCTACTCTCTAGCCAAAAGTTCCAGCGATCCTGTTCCAGCCAATCGCCTTCGGCCAGGCCTTTCCTCCTTGGTTTATTTTTGCGTAGCCACTGTCAATCAAACAGGAGCAGGGGGAGAGCGTCGGTGGTCGCTGCTTCTCCCATCAGAATGTCTTTAAATGACATATCCTTTCTTGCTTTTCAAACACCAATCACTGGTACAGGCCAGGCGTCCCGCCTTGTGTGAGGACAGGGCCTGATGGAGCTCAGAGCACACGCAGCCACACACACACACACACACACACACCACACACACACACATCAAAATACAACACAGATGTTTCAGTATAAAGAGCCTTTGAGTCATGTTATCCCCCCTATCCAGACAGACACACACTCATCCTCTCTCCTCTCGCTATCGGTCTCGCTGTCTGTCTCTCTACCTGTCTGTCTGTCTCTCTATTGGCCTGCCTGTCTGTCTCTCTGCCTGTCTGCCTGTCCGCCTGCATGCCTGCCTGTTTGCCAGTCTGTTTGTCTGTCTCTCTGCCTGCCTGTTTGTTTGTTTGTCTCTCTGCCTGTCTGCCTGCCTGTTTGCCAGTCTGTCTGCCTGTTTGCCAGTCTGTCTGCCTGTTTGCCAGTCTGTCTGTCTGTTTCAGCATCACTTCTACATGTCGTCTGGCCGTGTGATGTTTACGTGAGATCGTCTCAGATCCGGTCAGAATGAACAACGCAGTACATGTTTCTCCCCCCCCACATCACCCTCCTCTCCCTCCCACACCTCTCTCCAAACCCACCTCCCCCATCTCCCCCCACCCAACCCCCCCAGTCCTTTCTAATCCCACATGGGGCAGGCGGGGTGGGGGCGGGGGGGTAGCAGGGTATGTCAGGGGGGAGGGCTTACAGCTTAGTTTGGCCGTGTGTCTGTGTGTGGGGGGGGTGCGTGTATGTGTGTGTGTGTGGTGTGGGGGGGGCAGAGTTCAATATACTGTAGATGTATAGGCACAGGGGATGGAGGGATGTTGACAGAGAGATGAAATGAAAATAGAAGAGTGGAAGACAGAGAGAGAGAGAGAGAGAGAGAGAGAGACGAGAGAGAGAGAGAGAGGAGAGAGAGAGAGAGAGAGAGGGGGAGAGGAGATGGTGGGAGAGAGAGATTGACACGTTTAAGTCATGATCTGCTGATGCGCCCTCACCCACGACACACACACACACACACACACACAGCAGAGCGCCCAGACACCCAGACACATCCCCACGCACACACGGGGGTAATCTAATGAATAGTCGTGGATTACAGTTAATTCAGATTCATCTTTAACATGGTGGTGATGAGGATGATTATGATCATTACCATAATCATTCCACTTTGTCTGCGAGTGTGTTTTTATTCCCTGGCATGTGTGTGTGTGGGTGTGTGTGTCGCATGGCTGAGGAACACTGTACACACACTCTCAGAGGTTTATAAACTCGTTCATTTGCATCCAGTCTAGACATGACATCACATTTATCCTTTTGTTTTACACAAACAATATGTATTGACCTTGCATGACGAGGGGTCACCTCTCACTTCCAAGACCACCGCTAACAAACCAACACACAGCAGCCTTTTGTCTTAGTAGCTGGTGGGAGACCAGGACCCCAGCCTCTCCCTCTGTCTCCCAGCCTCTCTCCCAGCCTCTCTCCAAGCCTCTCTCCTAGCCTCTCCCCCTGTATCTCCCAGTCTCTCTCCCAGCCTCTCTCCCAGCATCTCCCCCTGTCTCCCAGCCTCTCCCCTCTGTCTCCCAGCCTCTCTCCCAGACTCTCCCCCTGTCTCCCAGCCTCTCCCCTCTGTCTCCCAGCCTCTCTCCCAGCCTCTCCCCCTGTCTCCCAGCCCTCTCCCCCTGTCTGCCAGCCTCTCTCCCAGCCTCTCCCCCTCTCTCTCCAGACCAGGGCGGGATTGTAGAGGTCACCATGGTTACTTCTGCATGGACACCAGGGGCGTGTGGGAGAAGCAGGTGAGTGTCAGGGGGGTTGGCTGTCAGTTCCAATGGCAGGTGGAAGATATCGGTGTGGTAACATTTCTGTGGAGTTTGGTGGGTATTGACCAGGGGACTAGGTGTCGGGGAGAGATGTGAGGGGTTGTGCATGGGTGTCTGAATGTGTGTGTGAGTGTGCGTGTGCGTGTGTGTGTGTGTGCATGTATCAGGTCACTCCTCTCTCCAGCATCGGCAGTCTCCCCCGGTGAAGATCATGTGGTGGGTGGGAGACATTAGGCTCTGTTAAACATGCTTAATGTTACTAGGCCAACAGCCTGGCCCCAGGGCCCCAGCCCCCCCCCACCTCCGTTCCCACCCCCACCCTCCCCCCGGGGGGTCTTCCAGGGAGCGCACAGGGCCCTGAGACGAGGGCGAGCCCGGGCCGGGGCCCTGCCCTGCCTGTCGCTTCCCATGGCTGGCTGTCGGTCTGTGGGGAAGGGCCGGGGCGAGCCTCCCTAACAAGCAGGTCCCTGAAAGCCCGCCGATTAGCCCAATTAAGGAGGGTTCCCATCACCCAGCCATGCTTCCAGCACCCAGTCGGGAAACCTGTCTGGATGGGTTTACAATGGGCCCCCGCTGACATACACACACACACACACACACCCACACACACACACACACACCCACATACAGTACACTTATACTTACACACACACACATACACACATACAGTACACTCATACTTACACACATACACACTCATACACTCACTCAGTCACTCAGTCACTCACACACACAGACATTCATGCTCACTCACACTCACATACTCATACACACCGACACACACACACACACACACACATGCATTCATGCACACATACACGGATATGCATCGGAGCTCATATACCTATTATTAAGTAGAGCATCAAAGCTGTTTAAAGATGGCGTCGCGTTCGTTTCTATGGAAAGTGCTCAGTGCTGGGTTGAGGCTGGACAAACGAGATACGGTCCGCGCCATGTTGAACTCCCCCCCCCCGTCCAGTCTGGGAGTGGTCTCTCCCGCAGCCCACCTGGTTCATCATTGGTCTATGATGTTGACCAAATAAAATAGGACGCTTTTCCCCCCCAGTTTGGTTTCAAACTCCGCAAACTTCAACCAATATGCTTCCATGAAAAAGCAGGTATTTTAAAGCCAAAGTTCGAGAATAACCAGAACATATCGAGGGGGATGGTTTGGGGATATTTTGCCTTGAATTCATCGAATGAAATCACCGTAACGAGCCGGGTGCCTGAATGAAAATGCGATCCCGCCAAACGACGGGGCCTTTGCTTCAAGCTGAGCGATGGGGCCTGGATATTTACACACACATCTCAAATCATGCCAAGACAAGCTCCCACATTCAACACACACAAGACATGATAAGACATTAACTCTCACACACACACACATTGATGCACTCACACACCAGATGCACTGAAGTGGATGCACACCACACACACCACACACAAGCCCACAGTTGTCTGCCTCTCATCCGATGGATAGATAGGCATGTCCCCTTGATCACACTACTCATCCCCACCCCCGTGACCTCTCCCAGTCAAACACCCTCTCATCAGCACGTACATTGATTTCATGCACCAGGCTTGTCACTGTGTCTAAGTGACATCCTTTCTCCTCTCTCACGAACACTCATCCAGACAGAATGATCTGTAGCTTTATCAATCTTTACACACACACACACACCCACAAACACACACATACACACATCCATACACACACATTCAGGGGCCCTCCATTTTCACACCTACTATCTGCTTGGTCGGTTCTCATCTACTTAACTGACTGTTCACCTGCACCGACACCCAGAAGGGCTCAGGCCTGTTCTCTCTTCTCGCTCTCTCTCTTTCCTCCCGCTCTCTCTCTTCTCTGTCCTTTCCTCTCTCCCTCTGCCTCTCTCCCTTCTCTCTCCTTTCACTCCCTCTCTTCCCCTCTCACCTTCCCTCACCCTCCCTCCCTCACCCTCTCTCTCTCTCTCTCTTCTCCGTCTCTCTCTCCTCTCTCTCTCTCTCCATCTCTCCTTCTCTCTCTCTCTCCCTCTCAATGTCCATCTCATTCGCCATCTCTTCTCTCCGTCATCTCTCCTCCTCTTTCTCTCTCTCGCTACCTCTCCATGCTGCATCATATCGCGCCCTCTCTCTCTCAAATCTCTCTTCCTCTCTCTCTCCCTCTCCAGGTTCCTCCATCGCCCGTCAGTCTCTCGCTCTCTCTCTCTCTCTCTTTCTCTCTCTCGCGCCCCTCTCATGTCCCTCTCATCGCACCTCTCTCTCTACTCTCTGCCTCTCTGTCTCCTCTCTCGCTCCCTCTCCATGATCCCTCGTCATCGCCCTCCTCTCTCTCGCTCTCCCGCCATCCCTCTCCATGCCTCTCTCCCTCTACTCCTCGTGGCTACCATGCTGTTGTCGCGGTCCTGCGGTCGCCCTGCCAGTGCGGGGCGAAGCCTGCTGTTGTCTTCTCATAATCAGACAGATTAGAGAGGCACAGTCCAGCTGTCTGCATCAGCAAAGCACCGCCTCGCCCACCCCCACACAGAGAGAGAGAGAGAGAGACGGACCGCCCTCCTCCCTCCCTCTCTCTCTCCCTCCATCCGTCCCTCTCCCCTCCTCCTCTCCTCCATCTCATCCTGTCTTTTTGCCTGTTGTTGTCCTCTGGTAGATGTCATTTGGTGCTGTGTGTTTTCGGGGCGGCGTTCAGAGAGGCTTGCGCTGTTGAATTAGATTAAGTGAAGCACGACAAATACTACCAGGGATAAATTGATATTTTTTTCCCCGGGAGCCAAGTCAATGTAATCCCCAACCGCCTCCCATTGAAGACTGGAAAATACATGCAATTTACTGGTAGTCTACGGAGAGAGATTTGCAGGGCTAAACCTTACAACCGTAACAACATTGCGATAGGTAGAGTGAGTCAACAGGAAGTGAGCAATTTGAGAGACTTGAGTGTGTGTGGTGTCAGTTCTGAAGCCCTCCCTGTTTGTGATACTGCCCTTAGGCTGGTGGTCCCCCTGGTCCAGGGTCATCATCCCACCCTGGTGGAGCAGGGCTGTGCAGCCTCAACACACCCTGGAGGGTGCAGTTAACCCTGGCCACCCTTCCCCCCCCCCAACCTCCCCTCTTCTCTCACCCCCACCCTTCCCCCACAAACCTGCCCCCCACTCTCTGCCACCCTGCCCCCCACCCCAGCCCTCACCCTGCCCGCCTCCCTACCACCCCGCCCCCCCCATCCCCCCAGAAGCAGAGATGGACGGAGGGATGAGGATGGAAGAATTAGCGACAGAGAGATGGAGAGATGGAGGGATGGGTGGAGGACGTGGATGTGGGCCTTCTCCTGCCATGGCCCTAATGGCCCAAACGAGGCAGAGGGCGGATGGGGCATCAGTGGTGGAGCTCGACACCATATGAGCTGGCAGCCTGTCATATCCAGACCAATCAAAAGGCGGCAGAGCCGGGCCTTTTCAACAGACAGACCTGCTCCTATTGGTCCCGATATCACGTCGGACCCCAGCAGTTCACATCACAGATCAGCAGACCCAGTCAGTGGTGGAGACGACACTGTCCCGGCACAGAACAGTGCACCAAGACACACAAAGACACACACACACACACACACACACACACAGACACACACAGACACACAGACAGACACACACACACAGACAGACACACGCACACACACAGACAGACACACACACACACACAGACAGACACACACACACACACACACACAGACACGCACAGACAGAGAGAGAGACACACATTTTGTGCAGACACACAAACACACACAGAGTGATACACAAACACACACACAGAGAGAGAGAAACCGAGAGAGACACACAGACACACACACACAGCCACACGCGCGCTGAGCAACACACATGCATCAACACGCACACACACAGGCTGAGACGAACACACATACATCAAAACACTCTCACACACTTTTGAAATTACGATGTGGCGCTATCTCCAACATAGTCTTCTTTGTCTCTCATTGGAATATTCATGCAGATTAAAGTCGAAGTACTAAAAATAGCTGACTATGATTATGTTGGCAGGGAGAGCATATTCTTTATGAAAATTAATTCTGTATTAGCAAAATGTGTTTGAAATTGAAAATTCAGCATACATCTATCTTGTCGCTTGTCTTCCAAATTCGATCTGACAAAGAAGACCCATTTCAGGGTCTCGGCTCAGCTCGCAGACATGGAACGATTTGTTCTTGTTTTGTTCTCCATAGAAGATTGACTTCCTTATTGGGAAATGAGCAGAGGCAAGTGAAAACGCGCCCAGCTGTTCGGACAGGAAATACAGAAGTACGACATGGACGCTCATCCTCCACATTCTCTACAGGTTCCTGTCACCAGCTGGCTGTCCTTCTCCTTCTCCTCTTCCTCGTCCTCAGCTTCAGTCATCCGCGTAGACCTCCCACTCCCACAGCCCCCGCCCGACTCCGACCGCCTCCGCCGACTACAGACCAGTCCTCACCATCCTCTTTCTCCTCACCCATCCTCCTCATCATCCTCATCCCCATCCCCATCCCCCTCCTCCTCCCCATCCTCTTCCTCCTCCTCCTCCATGGCCTGGTCTCCTCCAGGCCCAGGATTGGCTCGTGACATCCTGGTGGAGCAGGGCTGTACAGCAGGCGGTAGATTCCTGTTTGGAAACAAGGTCCCTAGGTGACTGTGGCGTTGACAAGGTTCAGGTCACCTAAACTCCTCGGGGGAACAGAGATGATGGTGGATGATGGAAACTCTCTCTGTCTCTCTCGCTCTCTCTCTCTCTCTGTTTTCCTTTCACTTTCTATGTCTCTCTACCACCCCTCTCTATCTTCCAGTGCTGTCGTTCAACACGTGTTCACTCACGATGTGTCAGACACGGAGAAGACAGGAGCTGATTGATGACCAGCGGAGGTTTGCGACTAGATCCCAGTACAAGGAGGCAAGGGGGTGGGCACTGAACACAAAAACACGTTGACAAAAGGCATCCTTTGGATCGTCGCTTTTTCCTGTTTACCTTAAGGAAAACACAAATGAGGAGGGGGGGTGACGGTGTGAGAAAAGAGGAGGACAACAATGTGGACGGAGTGCGTGTGGATGCGTGGAAGACGCAGGCGAGAGAGCTGGAGGAAGACGGTGTCCATGTCTTCTTATTCTCCCAACAAAACAAGCGAGTCCACGGCGGCAGAGGAAACCCAGCGACACCCGATCCCCCCTGGCCCCGCCTCGCCCCTCCACCTCCCAGATCGGGTTACCCAGCAGGCCTTTCTGCCGGCCGCGGGACAAAAGCCGCGCGGACAAACCGACACCTCTCTTCCTCTCCGGGCGCTGGGCCACCAACAAAAAAAAGAACACGGTGGAAAAAAAAAGAGATGCACTTTTGTTTGCCGAGATTAAAACTTGTTGCAATTTTTCCTCCTCCCTCTCTCCTCTTCCTTCTTCCCAGGTGGTAACTCTATCAGGCTGAAGGTGCCACTTTCACAAAACTACCCGTCTCTTCCTTTCACCCTTTCCCCGCACCTTTAAAAAAGGATCTTTAAAAAAGAAATGTGTTTACTATTGTTTTGGTTGGCATTGTGGTTTTGTCTCGTGACGCCCCGATAGGGGGGGTTGGTGCCCACTAGCTTGGCAAAGGCTGAATGAAAACCCCTGTCCTGTTGCTGTATAGGAGATGCGGGTGTTGTAAGGTGTTCTGACTGAGCGCGTGTACAAGCCTGATTGTTGATACGTGAAACAGAATAGCTCATTGGGACACCTACAATCACAGGCCTTCTCTTATTCACGGAATCACGCCGTGAAACATGAATCTCATCGTATTAGAGGAAGATTCAACCATGAAAAGACACCTTTCCTTTCCCTGTTGAACATTTAGTCATTTAGCAGACGCTCTTATCCAGAGCGACTTACAGTAAGTGCAGGGACATTCTCCCCGAGGCAAGTAGGGTGAAGTGCCTTGCCCAAGGACATGTCATTTCGCACGTCCGGGAATCGAACCAACAACCTTCTGATTAAAAGCCCGACTCCCTAACCGCTCAGCCATCTGACCCTGGAGAATTTGGGATTAACATATGACTGTGCTAAACTCGTCCATTTGTTTTATGCAGGCTCATCAATAGCAGGCCTCTAAGGCAGCAATGATTGTATCAAGACAAACACACACAGACATTCAACCATCCCTACAGTAGCAGCAGCCCATTGTTGCAGAGGGTCCCTGGACGTGCGCTCTGCACGGGGGGGTTTCTGTCAATCTGGCAACCGCAGTGGGAGGCGCCTCTCTCTCATCAGCACCAGGGAGCGAGAGGGAAGGACGGGGGGGAGTGCGGACCACCCCACCCCACCTCTCCTTTCTCTCCCTCCCTTTCTTCCTCGACTCCTGTCTTTTCACAGCATACACCCCCCCCACCCCCCCCACCCCCGTTACCTCAGGCTGAAAGGAGTGTGTGAGATTTCTCCGGAAAATCCAAACCGTCTCTCAAAGTGTGTGTGAGGAAGGAGGCCTGGGGAGATCCAGTCGCCCGAGAATCTCCTTCTCGAAAGGCTGAGGACGGCGACGCGCGCGTGTGCCATCGAGCAGGCCGCCCCACTCAAACTCCGCTCACGGTTCCTTGTCGCACGCTCAGAAAGAGCGGGCAGCCGGCTGATGGATTAAGCTTGGCGGCCGGGGCGCGATGGATGAGAGATTCGGTTCTGAGTGGTTGCCTTTGTGTGGCATTAACGGGGATTGGCGACACAGCAGCACAAGAAAACACCAGTCTAAACCGAGTTGCCTCCTCCCACGAGTGCAGTGGTCAACAGACCAGTACGAGTGTCACATTGGAAGCCTTTCACTGTCGTCCTTCCTCAACAGATCCATTCTCTGTTCCGACGAGTCGCGTGTGTTTACGTAGACGAGCGAAGCAGAGGTGCATTGAGGACACAGGTAAGCAACACTAATCCCCCTATAGTAGGGCTGCGTGTGTTGTCCCAGCCCTGTGGTTCCAGGGGTAGGGTGACACTGCTTTGAGGCCCGCTGCTTCCAGTCATCCCTACAGACCCCCTAGCAGCACATTGTCGCCCTCTCAAGGCCTTCCCGGTCCAGATTCCTCCAGACCGGTTCCTCTGGGTTGGGAAAAGTACAACTGAAGTGGAAGAAGAAGAAGTGAGAGAGGAGGAGAAGGAATGTGAGGAGGAAGACTAGGAGGAAGAGGAAGACTAGGAGGAAGAGGAAGAAGACTAGGCGGAAGAGGAAGAAGACTAGGAGGAAGAGGAAGAAGACTAGGAGGTAGAGGAAGAAGACTAGGAGGAAGAAGACTAGGAGGTAGGAGAAGACTAGGAGGTAGGGGAAGAAGACTAGGAGGAAGAAGAAGACTAGGAGGTAGGGGGAGAAGAAGACTAGGAGGAAGAGGAAGAAGACTTTGAGGAAGAGGAAGAAGACTATGAGGTAGGGGAAGACTAGGAAGAAGACTAGGAGGAAGACTAGGAGGAAGAAGACTAGGAGGTAGGAGAAGACTAGGAGGTAGGGGAAGAAGACTAGGAGTAAGAGGAACAAGACTTTGAGGAAGAAGACTAGGAGGTAGGGAGAGACTAGGAGGAAGAGGAACAAGACTAGGAGGAAGAAGACTAGGAGGTAGGGGAAAGACTAGGAGAAAGAAGACTAGGAGGAAGAAGACTAGGAGGTAGGGGAAGACTAGGAGGAAGAGGAAGAAGGAGGAAGAAATTATGTAAAGGAAATATAGCTGTTGCTTATTGCAGAACTATCAGCACACATACGACAGATGCCAGGAGAGTTGAGCAGTTTATTCAGGTGGTTTCTGTGCTCTCTGTGAGTTGAGAGACGGTGTTTGGCGAGGGCTCCTTTACATGAGAGGGTGAGTCAGCGCAAGAGGCAGCAGAGTCAGACAGGGTAACACCTGGTTTCGAGTCGATCCGTTGACGATCTTTAAATGCTCAATAAACGATCTACAATTCCTTTCAAATGAATTTCATTTATTGATCCAGAAAGAAATTCAAGTGTGCGCGTTATTACTTACGAGCGACATTGTGCACACCGTATATTGAACTACCTTGATGATTATGACTATCAACTAACCCTGACCAATTGTTGAATTTCATTGGAGCTGCAGTTGACTTGAGCTGTAGATTCTTAGAACGTCTACATATGATTTAGAATGGATTGTCAACATGAAGTTCCACGGAAACATTGTGTTCACATAAGCCCACTTCAAGTGATTGCACACAGTACTACTAACTCCACATACAGTTATTTGACACATTTGTCGACAACACAGACACCTAAAACATAAGCAAGGCATTAAGGCCACCCACCCCCAAGTCAGTAGTCCCAAAACAATTGTATTATATGCGCTTCTTTTCTTCTTTTGTTTCACCAGAAAAGAATAATCATAAAAAAAGACCTGAACATGTGCTATTAAGTTGCCTGGGGCAGTTGGCACCAAGCTGAGTGTAAGGCTAGTTCTTCTCATTGTGACTGCAGCTAGCTAAATGCTAACCTAGGCTATCCAGTTTAGTGATTTCCAACCCTGCTCCTGGAGTGCAACCTTCCAGTGGGTTTTCGCTCCCAAGGCTAATCTAGCGCACCTGGTTCTAATAATTAGCTATTTGACGTGCCGAATCAGGGTTGTTACAACTTGGGATGGAGCAAAGACATATAGGAAAGTAGCTCTCGCGGAACAGGGTAGGAGACCCCCTAATCTAATGTTTTACGCTTGCTAAGTAGCTACGCTAGGCTAGCAGCTAACAAAGTTAGCAGATAATGTTCACTCGCCTCTACAAGTCTTACAGAGATACGAGGTTGGCGACATTCGTAAACTTCCTCGCATCACATTATGACAAACTGACATACAGTACTGCTCAGAATGGTACATGAAAATGTTTCTTGCTAGCAGGTTCCTGGCTAACTATATCGTAGCTGCTGGCGAAGTATTATTGCTGGCTTGGCATACAAACAAGTGGCACCGATGGATTTCCATTTGCCTCATGCCCACCCCTTTTTTGCATCTATTAAGTGGTAGAACCCATCCTGCCAACCACCCGCTCATGGACCGTACCATTACGTCCAAGGGGTGTTGAGTGACTGGCAGCGGGGGCGAGGGGTAGGGGTTCGGTAGAGGTCGTGTTCATTGCGGCTGCTCCTTCAGGTGTTCGCGGAGGGCGCCTGTTTCCGTGGCTCTCCAGACGTGCAGGGCGGTGCCGGCAGACAGGACCAGAAAGAAGAGGAAGGCCGAGTGGTAGCCCACCCAGTCCACCACGCCCCCCGCCAGGGCGCTGAACATCAGCTTCCCCAGGACCTCCAGGGTGGCCAGGAAACTGTAGTGGGTGGCCTGGAGAGGGGAGAACAGGGGGGGTGAAGGTGAGAGAGTGGTTTTGAGGGGAGTGAGGGATGCAGAGAGAGAGAGAGAGAGAGTGAGAGAGAGAGAGAGAGAGGAAGAAGACGGAGAAAGGGATATTTGGGTTATTCGGTGTCTCCTTAAGGTCAGAGTTATTTGTAGGCTTCACTGTCATAAACGCCAACAATCAGCCAAGGCTAATTCTCCGACAGCTAAGGAGGGGCAGGAGCGTGTTGGGGAAAGAAGAGAAAAGAGGAAAGGTACACAGAAGAAAAGAAGAGAAAGAGAAGAATGAAGAGAGAAAGGGGCGAGATCCGTGGATGGATGGCAGCTAGCTGGGGAGGGGTACATGATCCCTGCCTTCAGGCCTTCTGGAGGGACACCAGGATACAGAGAGGAGGAGACGAGGGAGGGAGGGAGAGAGGAGGAAAGAGAGAGAGAGGGAGGGAGAAGGAAAGAGAGAGAGAGGGAGGGAGGAAGAAAAGAAAAGAGAGAGAGTGAAGAGAAGGAAAGAGAGAGAGGGAGGGAGGGAGCAAAGAGAGAGAGAGGGGAGGGAGGAGGAAGAAGAGAGAGAGAGGGGAGGGAGGAGGAAGAGAGGAGCGAGGAGTGAGAGGAAAGAGAGAGAGAGGGAGGGAGGAGGAGGAAGAAAGAGAGAGGGAGGGAGGGAGGAGGAAGGAGAGAGAGAGGGAGGAGGAAAGAGCGAGAGAGGGGGGAGGAGGAAAGAAAGAGATAGGGAGGAGGGAGGGAGGAGGAAAGAGAGAGAGAGAGGGAGAAGGAAATAGAGACGGAGGGAGGGAGAGAGAGAGAGAAGGTGGGAAAGAGCGAACAGAGAGAGATATAGAGAGCAGGAGGAGAGAAGGAAAGCTAGCGAGAGAGAGAGAGAGAGAGAGAGAGAGAGAGAGAGAGGACAGAGGGAGAGAGCGAATGTGATACAGAGAGACGTGGAGAGGGAGATGTACTGTAGGGAGAGGGTGAGCGAGTGTAGGAAGTCATGGAGGAAGAGAGGAAAAGAGATACAGGCGGAGAGAGGCGGAGATTACCTAACATCCCAGACTCGGCCCCGGTGCCGTGTTACAGTAAGAACAGAACTCGGTCTCTATGGACAACACAGCCCTGCCCATCTTCTCACACACACATACATACACCACACACACAACAAACTCACACCAAACATACACCATATACACGCACACACACACACACAACAGCCCCACCCATCTTCACACACGAGACACTCACACACCTGCCCATCGTCACACGCACCTCTAACACACACACACACACACACACCACAGCCTTGCTATCTTCACGCACACCACACACTCGCAACACGTACACACTACACCCCTGCTCCTCATCACACACACACACAACACAATCGCCACCATATACACACCACACACGCACCACAATCCCCACTCATCTTCACACACATCTACCCACCACACCACAGACAAGCAGGCTGACAGACAGACAACAGACAGACAGCAGGCAGGCAGGCAGGCAGGCAGGCAGGCAGGCAGGCAGACAGACAGACAGACAGACAGACAGACAGGCAACCTGTAACGACAGTCAGAATGCTGGCTGTGTAACTAAAGAGTTCCCACCAGCCCCCAGAGCACCAGAGTATGTGTGTGTGTGTGTGTCTGTGTGTGTGTGTGTGTGTGTGTGAGAGAGAGCCACCTAGACCCCAGAACCAGGTCCAGCAGGGCAGGGCTAGGCTGTAGGGCCCGGCTAAGGGCCTGTGACCACGGCTAAGTGAAGTGTCTTTATTCCCGCTAACTTGTTTAAGGGATCTCATGGCTCTCTCCAGGGGACGCTAACAAGCACTCAGAGGATCGCCTTTCCGTCACCGGAGCCCGCCTTCACAAATTCACAGGGAGGCAGCTACGCCGGGCGCTATGTGTCATGAGAGCGCTCGAGATTTAACCCCCACACTCCGGGTTACCCTCCCCTCTCGTTGTCGCGAGTTATCGTTCGCTTGGTTTCCTTTGCGTTCGATTAGTCCTTTGTCGGGCGCGCGGAGGAGACGGAGACACGACGGGTGACGGCAAGCGGGTGACGGCCCCCCCTGGACCTGACGAGCGATGCTGGGGGAGAGAGGAGGGAGAAGAGAGAGATAGAGAGAGAGAGAGAGAGAGAACACCCCGGGGCCAGTGGGGGCCCAGTTCAGACAGGACAAGGAGACAGGTCGGACCTGTCACAGAGGAGGGAGGGCAAGAGAGAGACAGAAGGGGGGAGTCACAGGGGGAGGACAGGTGGAGGACAGGGGGACAGGGACAGGGACAGGACAGGGACAGGACAGGGACAGGACAGGGACAGGACAGGGGAGGGGGAGGACAGGGGGAGGGACAGGGGGAGGGGGAGGACAGGGGGAGGACAGGGGGAGGGGGAGGACAGGGGAGGACAGGGAGAGGACAGGGGGACAGGGGCACGCTACAGACTCG
>CAEFZP010005673.1:22500-67500 GCA_903064625.1 Mallotus villosus
CGTCTTTGTCATATATATACACATACGTCATGGACAGTGATATTTTAGCCGTGAAATAAGGTTTATTTGATAAACAGAAAATATGCCATACGCATCATAAGAGAATTAGACACTTGCATAAATTTGGGCACCCCAACAGAAAAATCACATTAATATTTAGTAGAGCCTCCTTTTGCAAAAATAACAGCTTCTAGACGCTTTTTATATCCTCTGATGAGTGTCTGGATTCTGGATTGAGGTAATTTGGACCATTCTTCCTTACAATACATCTCCAGTTGAGTAAGGTTTGATGGGTGCCTAGCGTGGACAGCCCGCTTCAAGTCACCCCATAGATTTTCAATTATATTCAAGTCTGGGGACTGGGATGGCCATTCCAAAACATTGTAGTTGTTCCTCTGCATAAATGCCTTAGTGGATTTGGAGCAATGTTTCGGGTCGTTGTCCTGCTGGAACACCCAACTGCGCCGTAACTTCAGCTTTGTTACAGATTCTTGAACATTATTGTCCAGAATTTGCTGGTACTGAGTTGAATCCATACGACCTTCAACTTTAACTAGATTCCCAGTTCCTGCACTAGCCACACAGCCCCACAGCATGACGGACCCCCCACCAAATTTTACTGTGGGCAGCAAGTGTTTTTCTAGGAATGCTGTGTTCTTTTGCCTCCATGCGTAACGCCTCTTGTTGTGACCGAATAACTCCATCTTTGTCTCATCAGTCCACAGTACTTTGTTCCAAAATGAGCCTGGCTTGTTCAAATGTAGTTTGGCAAACCTCAAGCGAGCCTTTTTGTGGCGCGTGTGCAGAAAAGGCTTCTTCCGCATCACTCTCCCATACAGCTGTTCTCTGTGCAATGTGCGCTGAATGGTCGAGCAATGCACAGTGACACCATCTGCAGCAAGATGACCTTGCAGCTCTTTGGAGGTGATCTGAGGGTTGTCCTTGACCATTCTGACCATTCTGACCATTCTTCGCCTTTGCCTCTTTGTTATTTTTCCTGGCCTGCCACTTCTGGCCTTAACAAGAACTGTGCCTGTTGCCTTCCATTTCCTAATGACATTCCTCACAGTGGAAACTGATAGCTGAAACCTCCGGGATAACTTTTTGTAGCCTTCCCCTAAACCATACTGCTGAACAATCTTTGTTTTTAGATCATTTGATAGCTGTTTTGATGCCCCCATTTTGCCACTGTTCAGAGGAGAATCAAAGAGAAGCAAAACTTGCAATTGGCTAACTTAAATACCCTTTCTAATGATTGAATGCACCTTTTTATGTAATTGAAGGCTTAACGAGTTAATCAGACTAACTATGTGTTGCAGTTAATCAGCATTTAGTAGGCAGAGGTATTCAAATCAAATAAATGATAAGGGTGCCCAAACTTTTGCACAGCCTTTTTTTCACATTTGATTTAATTTCACACAACTAAATACTGCTACACCAAATATCTTTGTCTGGAAAACACCCCAGCACTCAGTGTTAACTAGAAAAGTAATATTACAATATTATATTGATCTTTTTTGGTGAAGACAGGAAATTATCATGCAGCCTCAGAGGGGTGCCTAAACTTTTGCATACGACTGTATATATAGTGTATGTCTTGTATACGTGTTTACATGGAGACATCACATATATCGCATATACTGCACCCCGTTTCCACAGAGACCACATTTCCGATACACACCTCCTGTCTCCATGGGAACACTACTGTACACACACCTCTAGATCACTGGGTCCAATGGATGCACAGTACACCTCGGGCCAACACCTCTCCTTTCTCCTCCCTAAATGTCTCTCCCTCCCTCCCTCACCTCCCTCCATCCCTCCCTCCCTCCCTCCCTCCCTCCCTCCCTCCCTCTCTCCCCTCCTTCTTCACCTTTCCAACCGAAAGCCAATCCTCCCATCATTCACATGCTAAAGACATTCCTTCTCCTGTTCCCTCCTTCCTCGTCTTCTCAATGTCCCTCTTTCAGGGTTGGGGAGGAGGGGGGGGGAGGGGGGGAGGAGGGGGGGGGGCTGGCGGACTAACACCTCACACGGCCCCGGTCCAGCTCTGAGTCGCTCTGGGGTTGCGTAGAGGGAGGGGGGAGAGGGGAAGTCAGGCAGGGGTCCGGTCCAAACGAGCTTTTAGAACACCGTCGGACACTGGCAGGAGGAACACACACAGGTGTGTGTGAGTGTGTGTGTGTGTGTGTGTGAGTGTGTGTGTGGGGGGGGGTGTATCACGTTGAACCCACATCAGTGTGTGTGAAGATTGCAAACCTCCCATGAGACCGTAAGAGCACCCGAGAGCACAAGATATGGGAAAAACACTTTGGGGAAACAAACTCCTTTTAATAATATCATGTTACGGTCAGAACGAGAGGCGGGCCTTGGGAAGACATACAGACAGACAGACAGAAATATTCAGACGGAGATAATAACATGAACAGACTAACATTCGATGCATGCATGGGTCCACGTCAAACAGATCTGGGACAGCTCCTGCTTTGAGGTGGACCTGCTCACGTTGGACACACAGCGAAAGCGACGTGAGGCGAAAAAGAACAACAACCTTGCTCTTTACGGCCGGCATTGCATCACGCCAGCCACGGGGTGTGTGTGACCTGTGTGTGCACCTGTGTGTGTGTGTGCGCGCGCGTGGGTCTAATTGAAGTCAACACAGCCCTGTATGACAGGGGGAGGACCCCCACTGGGTGAACTGTGTGGTGTGAGAGCAGCGGGGGGGCAGAGAAGCAACACACACACACACACACAGGCACGTACACACAAGTACACACGCATACACAGAACAACACAGGTAGGAACGTAAACACACCACACACACACACACACTCAGTACCTGCACTGTGCGAGCAGCAGGCCTCCTAGAGAGGAGCCCAGGATGGAGAATCCCATGGCAACCACGCCGTTCCAGAACCCCAGCTCACGCGCCGTCATGTGGTGGTCCAATAGGAAGAGGGGAAACATGGTGACCGCTCCTTGCTCACCTGGCGGGGAGATGGGGGGGGGAGGGGTCAGAGGTCAGGAGGGTGAGAGGTCGAGGGTCAGGAGGGTGAGGGTTACGGGTGAGGAGGGTGAGGGTTAAGGGTTAGAAGAGTGGGTGGGTACTGGTTAGGTAGGATGAGGTCATTGCAAGTTCATATCAAAACCTGTCAGGTTGAAACCCAGGACAAGCCAAGATCTGACAAGCTACGATTGAGCTAGCTAGCTGCAAACCAGAGAGGCGACAGCCTGAAGGATGCACCTGGGCCTTGTCGTTGTACTAAGAGAGATGTCTACACCTTGTCACAGGTGTTCGCAGGGTGGAGAGGAGATGAAGGCAGCGTTCAGGAACCCCAGAGACACGACGCCGCCGCGTCTGCCACCTCCAATACGGGCTCTGCCGCGAGCGAGGAGATGTTCCACACGCTCCGCACGCAGACGGGGCGGACAGACGGACAACTTTGTCGACGCGCGCGTCTGTCTCCCCGTCACGAGACGCGCCGCGCCGCCCGCTGTGCCGGGAGAGTGTCAATAATTGATGTGCGTGACAAGGTGATAACGATCCCCGGTAACTTTATCAAACGAGCGTCACGTCGCGTTCCGACAGACGCAAACAGAAAATGAAACTTCCACCTCCCGTGAAACGAACCTAACAGCACTTTCGCTGTTTTGGGGGAAGAAGGGAAAAAAAGATATAAAAGTTTTTTTTTGTTTTTTTGTCAGACAATATTATTTCACCGCGTGGCGCCGAACGAGGGATAATGTTCCCGATGAACGGAGGTGTAAAATATTCAGAGCGTGCGCCATTATTAATGGAGAGTGACTTCAGAACGACAGCGAGACCGTTGCCGTGAGTGACAGCTGGGAGACTGCGCCGCTGCCGCACAGCCACGTCGCCGCGCACACAAGAAAGCAGGCGAAGAAGAGAATATATCGTTCCTGATTCCCTCCCTCCCTCGGCACGGAGAAAAACAAAAATAGAGAATGAAAGGAGAAGAAGGCGAGAGAAAAAAAAATGACGCACGTAAAGCAGAGAATGGATTCAAAAAAAAGGAGCGTTCTTCTGTCGCTTTCTCTCAGAGACGCGAGCTGAAAGGCTCACGGTGAGAGGGTGGCTGTGTCTACTACCGCGCACTCAACGAAGTACACTGCAATGTAGTGCACTGCAATGTAGTGCACTTACATTTGCAGTGCACTCAGTTGCTGAGTAGCGCTGTCTAAACTGGAACACTTTACTTACCCACTTAGCGGGAAGTGACGCACGCAAATCTGCTCGCGACACCCGAGAAACTAAACCCGCGAAACAAACCCGCTTGTATTTCTGTCACTGGACTCCTCCTCTTCCGCTACGTAGCCAAGATGGCGCCCGTTTAGGGCGAGTAGTGTCCATCGTCGGACACTTCATTTTTGGACCGTTTGCAGTGCATCATCCGGGTACTTTCAGTGCACTGAATTATTTTGGTTTTTCAGCGTAAGCGCCCTAAGCACTGAAAGTAAGTGCTCGAAGTGCACAAGTGCGCGGTAGTAGACACAGCCGGTGTCATGTCGGAGGGCAAGTCAGTTCCCCGACAACGTGACACACCAGCTAAACGTGAAGACGGAGAGAGAGGAAGAGAGAGAGAGAGAGAGAGGGAGACACAGAGAATAAGAGACAGACAAAGACAGTTTGGCAGAGAGAAGAAGAGAGAGCGTCAGGGAAAGAGAGAGAAAGAAAAAAGCACCCCGCGTTTCGGCATCTTTATAAGTTACGGTGTGTGCAGTAGGCCATCTCTGTCTCTACCTGCAGTCCACACTGCTAGACACATGACAGCCTGGTCAGGTAGAACCATGAACCAGGGCCTATGGAGGCCTTAGAACCAGGTACCTCAGAACCAGACCCCCCGTCTCGGAAGGACACCGCCGGAGTGAGTTTCACCAGTTCACACCGGTTACACTCACACATCCTCTCCTTCTAAATAAGAACCCCTTGACGATTATCGCTGACTTCAGCCTCTGTCCTGGACGCGTGGGGATGGCGGAGGGAGAGCCAGCGGCCCCCTGCCTGCCCGCCTGCCTCCCAGCCGAGAGGGCCGATGCTGGGGGAGAGCAGCCGCCGTGCTGCGCCCTGCCTCTCAAGCCCGCCTCCCGCTCATTATTTCTTTAAAGTAGGGAGAGACGAGGAACACAACAAGCCAAGGCTGATTATTCACTTCTATAAATACTCTCAAAGCAACGATTGTCCATTTCAGCGGGGATTTCATTAGACGCTCCACAAAGATGGAACTAGCAGTGGGGGGCGGGCGAGGGGGAGAGGGAGGGAGGCGAGGGTGAGGGAGAGAGGAAGGACGGGAGGGTTAGGTAGAGAGAGGGGAGAGGAGGGTCAGGGAGGGAGGAGGGCGAGAGAGAGAGAAGGAGGATGAGAGAGAGGAGAGAAGGGTGATAGAGAGGAAGGGTAGGGAGAGACGGGTGAGGGAGAGAGGGAAGGGAGGGTGAGGGAGAGAGGGAGAGAGGGAGAGAGGGAGAGAGGAGGGTGAAAAGAGGGAAAGCGGGAGAAGAGGGTGAGAGGGAGGAGAGGGTGAGGGAGGAGAGGGTGAGGGAGAGAGACTAACGGCAGAACGACGGGCCGATGTTCAGAAGAGAGGGCTGAGAAAGAGAAAAGCAGACAGCACGTTGGAGGAGAGGAGGAGGGGGGGGGAGCAGGACACACTGTGAGGCGGGTAGTGAAGGGGAACAAGGACTGGCAGGCTGACAGAAAACAAGTGTGTGTGTGTGTGCGTGTGCGCGTGTGTGTAAAGGTTATTGCAGTTGGCTGTTTTTAATGTAGTTATCATGCAGTATCTATTTTAGTTTCAATCATTCAGTTCCACAATTATTTTCGGTTTAGTTTTCCAATATTTTTGATTTCTCTTGTAGTTCCAGTACTTATTTAGGGCTAATCGGAAGTGTTATACAGGCCCATACAGTACTGTGGAAAAGTACAAGATATGTAGCTAGCTAAACACATGTGTGTGAACACCTTTGGAAAAGTCGTGCTACTGTACTGTATAATCGATGTCGCTGTTTGTTTAGCTGGCTGCTTGGGATCAACAGGTAATGGAACTAGCTTTAAAACTGTAGCAACTATTATCCTCACCTTGACGAGTCAGGACTGAACCAAAACCAAAAAATACAAACAACCCATCTTTAGTGTTATTTGAATTTAGGGTCGTTAGTTCGAGACCCACGCAACATTTAATTTTTTGTAGAGGTTTAGTTTCCGTGTCCGATAATAACCCTGGTGTGTGTGTGTGTGTCAGAGAGAGAGAGATAGGGAGGGAGAGAGAGAGAGCTGGATGGAGGAAGAGAGAAGGAGAGAGACAGAGTGAGGAAAAGGAGAGGGAGTCGAGGGAGGGTGGGGGGAGGGATCAGGGTGAGGGGTCAACGAGGGCGCTGGGGTCAGAGTCCATAGAGCTTAGACACAAGAGAGGTCGGCGGCAGATGGATCCATGAGGACAAGCTGGAGACAGCCACGAAACAACACACACACACACAGGCCTGCACATACACACAGGCACACACACACACACACACACACACGCGCACGCATGCACACACAGCCATTCGATCAGCACCTATAACCAACCTAAACCCTCAAGGAAGACTCGAAAAACGGAGGAAAACCGTGGGAGCGGTTTAGTGAGGGATCCTCTCCTTCAGAGACGGTCGGTGACACAGAGAGGTGCAGACCACACACTGTAGGCTGAACTCAACCACACAGTAAGACGGGAGTTTCAAATGTACCAACATATGCACGCGTGGGGACGGCGACACAGCTAGGCACATCGATTCCGAGTTCCGAATTCGGAGAGCACACTGTGGTGTTTGTTCCAGGTAGGTGTGTGTGTGTGTTTGTGTGTGTGTGAGGAGGTGTCACTGGGTTCATCATCCCCCCACCCCCGCTCTGTATACGGTTTGAGCTGATCGCTCTTCCTCGGTCTCCCTCTCTTATCCCTTCATCTCTCTCCTTCTTTCCCTCTTTTTCTCTCTCCTCCATCACTCTCTCCCTCTATTTCTCTTCCTCACTTTCCCTCCACTTCTCTCTTTCTTGGCCTTTATCCGTCTCTTTCTTTCTCTCTCTCTCTCTATCCCTCTCTCTGTTTCGGTCTCTCTATCCCTCTATCTCCCCCCTCCTCCCTCCCTCCCCCTCTCTCTCTCTCTCTCTCTCTCTCTCTCTCTCTCTCAGGGCACCATGTGGTGATTGTTCATTAATTCATCCTCCCTTCAGCCAACCTCCCTGTAGCCTTACCCTCCCTCCCTCCCCCTGGAACACAACCCCCACCCCCTCCTCCTTCACCCTCCCTCCCCCCTGGAGCGGGTGAAGGGGTTCTGGAACCAGAGGTCTGGGGCCAGGGTCATCTTTCTCTCTCCTCCCTCCCAGCCTCTCTCCACCCACCTGGTCGGTTCCCAAAAGAAAATCTCCATCAGGAAGATGGAGATCCCCCCCCTCCCCCTCCAACAACACACCACCAGTTAGCTAGTCGAAGCTACACTAGATAGATACTACTAGTTACTGTACTATATCTGTAGTTCTAGTTACTATACTGTAGTATATCTACTAGACATATATTGCATGTATGTGTATACTGTATCTAGTAGCTACTGTTCTACACACATATTGAATGTATACTATCTACTAGGCCTAGTTACAATCCAGTATCATACTACATCGAGCCTGTGAGCTCTACTAGCCACTATACTGTTCTATGTCGACTGGCTACAAATACATTATTTATACCATCTACTAGCTCAATACTATATCTAAACTAGATACTTGCCACATACTGTCTCGACTGTATTCTACTTGCTACTATGGTACCTGTATTCTGTACCAGGGTCGGCCTACAAGCCTGAACTCCCAACTACCAAGGCATAACTGATCTCCCCTTCACTACTCCCTCCCTCCCTCCCTCCCTCACCTCCTGCCATGGGAGTCTCAGACGCCCAGACCTCAGGTCCCATGGTCGTGACCTCACACAGCACGAAGGTCAGCCCCTCGCCTCCCTCTGATTGGCAGTTGGGTCGTTCATTAACAGTGTGTGGTGAGAGGAGCCTGTGAGGTGTGTGCGTGCCCGTATACTGTGTGTGTGTGTGTGTGTGTGTGTGTGTGTGAATGCACAACCCCATTTAACACGCTCAGAACTGCATGGCGCTCACCGTCTACGTTGGACCTCCAGGGATGTATTGATAGTGGATTTATAAATAAACAAACGACTTGTGGGAAACAGCAGATGTTTGAGGAGAGGATGATGGTGGTGTTATTGATGGTGATGATGATTATGGGATGGGGAACCCCCTAGACAGACTGGGGTCTTGATGTTCTGTCTCGTGGGGCCCGCTGGGACTCATCCGATTACTGGGCCACCCCTAACTCTCTCTCTCTCTCTCTGTTTAACACACACACACACACACAAAACGTGCTCGAGAAAGGACAATAGCACTCACGTTCACAAACAAACACATGTATGCAAATGTTAGAGAGCACATGCGTTCCCCACCCACCCACACACCCACACACACCCACACGCAAACAAACACCAGTGTGATGCAGCATCTCTTGTTTCACTGAGTGAAAAAAAAACAGACACAAAGAAACTGTAATCCTTACATAATCCCCGTCTGTTGCCAAACACCAAACTCTGTCCTTATCAACTCTCTCTCCCCACCCACACACACACACACACACACACACACACACACACACACACACACACACACACACACAGTATACAGCACACGCACAAAGAGTACACATGCACACACACACACACACAGTATACAAGCACAAACAGTACACAGGCATGCATGCACACACACACACAAACACACTGTCTTTTGTCATAATCAAATTCGTGCCTTAATTGGTCTGATCATCTTGATTTGGACTTAACGAGTTGGTGGACTCTCTGGGTACGTTAAATAAATCAAAAGAAACTGTCATGTGTCCTGACCAGGAAACCTTCAGTCAGTGGCACCAGACCCGACTTAGAAACAGGCCCGTTGTACCTCGCTAACGACCGACCTGCCAGACGGATTGGATACGGCAGCGGGCCCATCTAGTGATCGAACATGGAACTACATCTCTCCCGGCAGCACCCTCGCTAGAACAGTCGAACCATAACTGCACACAACTATTACAACACGTGGGAGGCAACTGAAGAAGGCATTGGGGGTCAGACGGCTGAGCGCTTAGGGAGTCGGGCTGTTAATCAGAAGGTTGTTGGTTCGATTCCCGGCCGTGCCAAAATTACGTTGCGTCCTCGTGCGAGGCACTTCACCCTTACTTGCCTCGGGGAGAATGTCCCTGTACTTACTGTAAGTCGCTCTGGGATAAGAGCGTCTGCTAAATGACTCAATGTAATGTAAATGTAAATTGAACGGCTGAAAAAAAGAGCGTTGACATGTGACATGTTATTTTATTTGTTTACAAGGCAAGACTCACCAAGTTTGTATGTGAGGACATACAGCACTGTCCAGGGGGTCCCCGGCACGGCCATCAGCTTCCTCCACACCCTCCACGGGTGAACGGCGTCCCCGCCCCCCTTCCTCCCCTCCGCCTGGCTCTTCACGCAGTCGTCGTCCAGCACGGGCGCGCCCCACACAAACAGGGCCACGCCGCAGTACACGCACGCCAGCAGCATGAACATCCAGCCCCATCCGGCCACGTCGATCACGGCCAGCAGGCCTCCCCCGGCGAACACCGAGCCCGCCTTGTAGCCCACCACCTGCGCCGTGTTCCCCAGGCCCAGCTCGCTGCGGCCCCTCAGCAGGCCCACGGCCGCGCCGTCCACCGCGATGTCCTGGACCGACGCCAGGGCGTTCATGGCCAGGAGCGTGCCCACCACGCCCCAGATGTGCGCCTCGGGAGCCAGGGCGGCGCTGGAGAGGCAGGTGAGGGCCAGGCCGGAAACGGTGCCGACCAGCCAACGCCGCTTGGTGCCCACCCGGTCAACTAGCGGCGCCCACAGCACCTTGAGGACCCAGGGGAAGTACAGGACCTTGGTCAGGCCGATGCGGGTGAGGGAGTGGCCGGCCCCGCGCAGGTAGACGGGGAGGAGGGAGGACTGGAGGCCGTACGGGATCCCCTGGACAAAGTACAGGAGGCCCAGGAATACCAGCTTGTCGTTCATTGTCCACCTCTACAGGTTTCCTCCACAGACGCTGAATCACTTGGGTTTAGGTTGTCATGATGCTGGCTGGCAAGGTGCCGATCTACAAGATCGGTCAGCCTGGTAGAAATGGTTAAAGAGACAACGTGTACTTTACTTCACCCCCGGGTCTGACATTTCAAAAAGCAATGACACATGAAGCAGCAAAACTCGTAAAGTATTTGACGTTTTCTGCACGTTTATTTCATTTGTTGACATATGAGGAAACATGTCGTGCTGACGTCTAATAAACTGGACTGCAACAAATAGCAAACTAGGCACAGTTACAATTTACCAAGTTCTAACTGTGACAGCTGTCAAATATTTTGTACTTGGGGTGTGGAGAGCATGTGTAGGCTACGCGTTTGTACCATATCATATGAGGCAAGCGTATGAAGGTAGCTAGCCTTAAAGGCTAAAAAAAAAGTGAATTATTTGCTAGCTAGCCATATTTCCAGCCAATACCGAGACAGAGAAAGACATACCGCTGTCAAATTACAATGACAGCTGCGACCAGCTACTTTAGCGTGTTGCTAGTTAGCTAGTAGCTAGTAAGCTAATACATAGCGCTGGGGATATGTAGCATGTGCATGCAGCGAATGATTATTATACAATTGGTGTGATAAAACTATTATGCATATATAAATGAAATGCTGTTTAAGAACGAGCTGTGTTAGCTATTGCTAACATCTTATATTTCCTAAGAACATACTGAATGAGGGGAACCGGTTGTCTGAAACTGCTCCGCTCGGTGACCACACTGCAGAACAACATTACAGTTGCCAGGTTTGCAATATCTATCCCTCTATGGAGAGATGTAATGGTCATCAAACTATTAGACTACTGTGTGACTGAAGTATCTGTAACACTCTTAGATTTCTAACAAAAATACCCCTAGTTTACAGGAACTTTGGGTGTATTTTACCCCACATCATATAATAAAGGTTTTAAACCTGGCAACCGCACAAGATGACAGCCACTGCACCTTTCATTGGTTAAAAAAACAAACAAACAGGAGGCTCTTCCAATGCCATAATGCCAGGAAACTCTTGTTATGTCGGTCTGTGGCTCAATTATCTGGCAAACTGGGCATTGTATACATTTTAATTTTGTACGGTGGTCCTGAAGTGCAAAACACACCCCCTAATATGAGTGCATCCCCCAAATCAAAACACTCCCCCCAAATACGAGTCAACTCCCCCCAAATAGGATGACTTGCTCACCTCCCCCCAATACAAGGACTCACTCCCCCAAATGGAAAACATTACTGTAACTCAACGTTTAAAAACCTGTTCCATAGGGCTGCGCTTTACCATTGCCATCTGGTGGTTTACTGTGAGAACTGCACTTGTAATTCACACTTTAAACCACTAGATAGCGAAATTGAAGCGCAGCCCACTGGCGCTGTCCCTTAACACGCAATTTATACTTTTGCATAAGCCACTTGCTACCTGCTTCGATAGCTAACTGTCCTGATCAATTTCTCATTCCCTGTTAGTTCTGTTAGTCGTTTTCCATTTGGAGGAGCGTGTCTTTGTATTGGGGGGAGGTGAGCAAGTCATTCTATTTGGGGGGAGTTGACTCGTATTTGAGGGGGTGTTTTCATTTGGGGATGCACTCATATTAGGGTGTGTGTTTTGAACTTCAGGGCCACCGTAATTTTGGCTCGGTATAGCTCAGGGCCCACGGACCTGTTATGAAGTCTGTAAAGTTATTTGAAATAATAACATTTCTCATTTTTTTATTGTAACAATCTGAAAATCTTGTGGCTACTCTATTGGATGGGAGTATGATAGATTACAATACACCATTCAACCCAGGCTCACACACATACACACACAAACAGACAAACACACACCAGCCCAGGCACTCAAACACACTTGTCTAGACACACCAATACACCCTCCCAAGAATGCAAACATACTTGCAAAGTCAGACTCTTTCATTGTGTATTTTATCTGTAACCGTGCAGACAGTTACCTAACCATTGTTATTTCATTTCGGATAACTGAACAGATTTCATTTGAAAAGGTCAGGAATTTTATCAGGAGAAACCTAGTGATCTATACCAGCAGATCAGTCAACACCTGCAGGGACCTGTGTGGATGCTTCAAAGCTCTAGTTCCGAGAACAAAGAGTTTCTAGGAGAGATTCCTCACACATGCACCCGTTGTATGTGCTGACAGACATTTAGACAAACAGGGAACCACAAACAGACAGGAATTCATGGTCCCAGAATGGAATGTGACAATGCTGCAATCACTTCTTCACGATAATCATTGCCTTTCTGAACATTTATAGGGGATTAGTCTTTGCATGTGTATTCATAAATAATAAGGATTATGCATGTGTGTAGTAGGCCTACGTGTATATCACTTTGGCTGGGAAAACTCCTTCTGAATTGTGTTTTAAATAATTATGATGAAACCAAGTTAACCCACTAATAAGAATATTCATAGTTCGAGCCATGTTTTGGGCCGTGTGCTGAGTTAACTAGAGTACTTTGTAGTACCGGTAGTACCTACTGCACCTCTCCTTGTTTGCACTTCAACATTTGCTGGGTTGCCAAGGGATTGCGTTCTGTGGCATCAAAATGCAGTCAAACCAGCATTTTTGGATTAGATTAGAGATACACTTTGCACACAACAATAGTCTGCTCTGTGGGTTTGAGATCTCACCACTAGATGGCCCCGTTGACATGTCCAACTCTTTCCAGAGATGACTTGTTTGTAAAAGAATGTAACGAGTGGGTGTTGATAATTAGCCAGCAATGACCAAACTAGGAACGGACATGGTATCGAGGCAAAATACCGACATTACAAATATAAACAACATAACAAAGCTTTATTGACAGAAGGTATTTTTTTCCCCCAAGTAAGCAAGCCCTGTCACACCATAAGTGTGATACTCTGGGTCACTATGTGCATTCCTCAACAGCCCCAAGTCCTTAACATGGAGACATTCATGGTAATAATGCCATGTTGGGACCACAGCCGTGCTAACATCCATCCAACAAGATGTATCAAGGACAGGCCCATCATCAGAAGTTACACCAACATGTAGTTTATTGGTTTACCTGCGTGACACTCGCAACTTCTTGCGAGTGTCACCCGACTAAAAAAGGTGATTGTCAGGGTTTCTAACTCTTGCAGTGGGGGTAAGCACATATACAGGGTTTGCCCCTTGAGAAGAGAGGAGTTCCGGGGGAGTTCCTACACGTTGCCCCGGTGACTGCGGAAGCGCTTCGTCCAGGTCAGTTCTCTCCACAGAGAGCCAGCAGGATCCTCTCATAGTCTCCTTTAGTGTCGTCCTGACGGGGAAAAGACCGGAAGAACACGCATCATTAGTGGAAGTAAGCTCTGGTTTGATTCTCTGCTCTCTTGAGTAACAGGTGAGCAGTCATGTTATGCAGACTGAACAGACTCGACAACAAAACTGAAACCTCTTTGAAACTTCCTCAAAGCTGTCCGAGTCGTTTGCTCACCAGAATTTCCTGATACAGGGTTTTGCCAAACGTCTTCTTGTACTCCTGCTTGATCCGGGCCAAGTCCACCTCTGAACGGCTCACCATAATACGGGTCAGAATCTTCGTGCGGGTTCCAGAACCCTGAGGAACAACACGCAGACGGAACAGAGTTCCAGAAGGTTCCCCTCGATCAGAAGTGCACGGACTGTCTCGTCAAAATATAGTATTGTAACTGCTGCATGTAACATTGAACACATTTATCATTCCTTTTGTTGACCGTGCCTGGTAGCTGAGAGGTGGTCGTGGCTCGTAAATATAGACCGTGTTCGCTTCCCTGACTCGTGGAACCACTGACCCCCCCCCCATGACTGCTGTACGTTCTACATGCATTATCGCTTTTGATGACGATTCATGATTTTTCTGGTCGACGAATAAAAAATGTAAAATCTTTACCTTCATGGCCAAGTTGAGTTTCTCAGCAAAGAAGGCTGGCTTGCTTCCTGCACACTTCACTGCAGACATACATAGGCAGAAGCACAAGGTCAACCATGACAAGCGAGATGAGCATTCGGTCAAGGTCACGAGACATAGGTCTTTGCGTTCGCTCACCTGTCGCAATCAAGCAGCTCTCAATATCCCCCTTGAGCTCCAGATCAATGGCTTTAGCCACGTCCACCTTGCTGTACTTGGAGTACCTCTCAAACACTACGGAGAGAGACAGAGAGAGTTCGTCCTTTCGAGTTAGACAAAACCGTGATCAGACTGGAATACCCCCCCAAAAACAGCAAGAGAACGAAGGGCATTTACAATAAAGCGTCATCATCGACCACCTCCTCATCCGCAGTCATATGCTCCAACCACTGAGCTACACCCCCTACCTCAAAGCATTCATCTGGATGTGCCATCAAACGTTGCCCCTATCAACAAACAGCTTCCAGTTGGGCAGCGATGCCTGCCTGCCTGCAGGAGGACGGACGGGTCTCACCTTTCCGCAGCTGCGGGGCGCTCCTGGTGGTGAGGACGTCGATGAAGACGGAGCAGTCGGTGCCCTTCTTCTTCTCTCCGGCCTCGTAGATGGCCCTGGCGTCGCTGTCCGCCTGCTCGTCGTTCACCGTCAGGCTCTCGCTCCTGGCCGCCTGGTGGACGCAGGCGCAGAGGGGAAAAAATTAAAGAAAGAAAACAAACAATAAATAAAACAATAAAGAAGATGTTCAGTCCGTGTAGAATCCTGAGCTTTCAGGACGACCGGAATCGTCCCTCCTTTGTCGTTTGAGACACACACGTTCAGGCAAGCACACACACACACTCACACGTCCAGACACACAGACCTCACCCTCCCCGATACACACCTTGCAAAGCGAGAGAAGGGCATTCCGGAAGTCTCCGCCCGGTATCCGACTTGATGTCAGCCTCCAGATCCTTCTTAAATTCTAGCGACGACAAGTGAATAGATGATGAGGATTGAGCGGGGGGGGCCGCGCTGTGGCCTTTCACACGCAGAGCGCATTGGGACCAGATTCAGCGTTCCTCGTCTAGCACACTGTATATCTACGCGGTGGCACACCTTCTTTGTAAGCGCTCCTTATCTTGACGATCTCCTTGTTGGTTCTGGAAGCCAAGATCTCAATCAGAGTGTCCTCATCTGTTCCCAAACCCTGAGAGAGGGGGGGTGGGGGGGGGAGAGAGATACAACTTGTCTGGTGACTATCCATCGAAAGCACAACATGCTCAATAGCTTCCGTCAATTGTGATAAATGCACAAAGACAGGGCAGACACACATCAGTTTAGGATCGCATGTGAGTGGATTTAACTACTGTACCCAGCAGGAATAAAATAATGACAATATATATATATATACGCTGTATATATTTCACAACTCTTTCAATGTCGTTTTGTCACTCTCTGCCACCATCTACAGTGTCGGTGTGTGTGTGTGCACTGCGTACCTTCATGGCCAGTTTAAGCTGCTGGGCATCATACTGTGCTGGTGTCCTCAGCAGAGCCAGGACGACGTCCTCCAGCTCCCCCTTCAGGGCTCCCTTCAGAGCGCCCCTCCAACGGCTGGGGGGAAAACCCACCGCACGGTCAGGGCAGTCAGAGTGTGTGTGTGAGACGAGGATGCTGGTCGCACACGGGTTGGCGAGCGCGTGGCGGGTTTGCCTTACCTTTCCGCTGGCCTTTAGGTAAGCCTCTTTGATCTCCTGTCTCTGGGCGTTGCTCTTCTTCACCAGGACATCGATGATGGTGTGTTCGTCCACACCTACGCACGGGGAGTCCGTTTTAAAATACTGAAACACCCACTGTCCGTCCTGTACACAGGAAGTGACGCGGAACTACAGCTGCACCACTCTGCCCAGACGAGACCCTGGTCCGAGGCAGGCTCCTTTCAGAAGATCTACCAGCCACGCTCACAGAACAGTAGCATGTACACACACGCTCACGATCTCTTTGTGTTTCGACAAGCCATGGTTCTCGGTTTCCGCAGTGATACAGTGTGTGTGTGTGTGTGTGTGTCACCTTTAGCTTTGATGGCCTTGTCCAATATGCCTGCATCACCACTGGCACTGAAGTGGGGGTCTGGCTTTACAGTTCCCTCATTGGGTAAGGTCTGGGAGAGAGAGAGAAAAGGAGACATGCCATTTAGGATTTTGCAACGTGGACACAGTAGTATGTGGCAATAGCACAGCCATAAGGAGTACAAGACAGAAATTAGGCCAAGTAGATAGAGAGAGAGAGACCTGTAAAACATGGCCATAAGTTTTTCAGGGAAAGATAGGGAGAGAAAGCTGAAGTTTTTTTAGTTGTGTTTCTGAAGGGAGGGGCTCACATTCCTTTTCCCATGAGTCACGGCCCTCACATGGTCGTATCTCTCTCCTAACTCTTCACTTTCGTGGCTCGACTTTCACCCTGCATCTTTTTCTTTCTACTCCTAGTTCTTCAACCTCTGCTCTCTGTCGCGCTTCGTCTTAGTCATTCTCTATCAATATCCCTCCTCCCTCTCCCTCTTTCGCTCTCCCATCCGTCCCTCCCTCCCTCCCTGTAAACACACAGCTAAGTTTTTCCACACAAGCATACCACAGGAAGAGAAAAAAGAGCAGAAGTGAGCGGTTGGCACAGTAACCGGAGTGTGGTCGTACTGAGTCATCGGGCATGCCCAGATAGACGGTCTGCCTGAGGAACTCTTGTATGAAGGACATTCTGGAGCTGGGGTCTGCAGAGGGACAAACAGCACAAAACCAGGCATTAAGTTAAAGAAGAATAGACAAAACTAGGTTCAAAATACTAGGTTTAACGTTTAGGGTTTGAGGCTATCTTAAGGTAGTAATGGTAGACTTTGTACTCTAATCTCCTTTTCTTTTAACGGCCAAAGAACACAAAAACAACACATTACATAAAACACAGACACTGTACACTTAACATGCAACCAAAAGCATTCATAGCCAGGATGGAGAATTCTGGTTGGATGAATAGAACAAATCAGACGAAGTCCTGCCAAAATAAATCTGGTGACCACGCCTAACTGAAAGTGCAGAAAGTAAATATGATCCGACACGACACTCTGGCAAATGAGATAGACAACCGTCATAATTTGTTCTTGCTTCTGGACATCGTTTTATCTGTAGGTAGACTAGGCCTACTTTACGCAACGTTGAACTTTAAAAAGCGCTTCGGGCGTACCCACAATTTCCTTGACTCGCCACACCCGCTACACTCCACCTGAGCGCAATCACATTTGTGAACCACAGAAAGCATTTAACGACGAGAAACCGACTAATGTTCTTCATAGACTAATACACGATAAAGTTGAGAATCTTACCAGTCTGGCCAGATTGGGGTTCTCTGTGATGCAGCAGGGGATATGGAGAGCGACGCTCTTATATTTATACACACGGATAAACCACACCTAACAACCAGTTCAGCCCACGCTCTCTCTTATTTGCTATTGGACGGAAACAGCTGGTTGCGAGACCGACGGTTTTTCTCAAGCACTGAACTGACGCCGAAAAGTTTCCATACAGTGGGCGTGGAGCAATGGATCTAATTAAAACTAATTGGAAGTCAAATAAATATTTTTTTCACCTGAGAGAATCAGGCTGCTATCAGATCGGTTTTGAAACTGCTAATCTGTTATCCCCTTCCTTAGTCGTTCCTTTTTAGTGAAAGGACAATTTTGTTGCATCTTTCCAAAACAGACAGCTTTAAAGTGAGAGTCTAAGCTACGATTTGTTTGGAATTGTTCATATTAAAATAACATATATGGTTACGCAACGAAACGTGGTTACGCTACAAAACGTGAGTAAACGGGCGTGCTTGACTCAAGCGAAAGATCTTGCAACAACAAACTCTTGAACCTGATGATCTCATCAGTACCTGAAGAGATGTTCCTAGAAGGTGTAGCCAGTGACGCTTCCCTCAGGGTATGGGTGTGTTATGACGCTGTTGATTGCATGATTACATGATTGAGAACTGAGACCTGACACTACCTATTTACCACCTACCCCTCCAACCTGTCCATCCTAAACAATAGATGACGCTTAAAGGGGCTTAAGAGCAAAAACGGTGACAGGAAGTGTTGCTTTTGCCAAGTTAGGGAAGGGAAGGGAGGGGAGCCTAGGTTATTTCCTGTAGACGAAGTCTGAATGTTCATTATAAGCAGCCAGGAGAGATTTAGGCCCACTTGTGTTCAGCAGATGATGTTAGTTTGTGCCCAGACTCACGCTTTCACGTCCGCAAACGATAGAAGCAGTTTGGAACCTCGCTGTCTTGCTGGAGAAGCCCTGTGTGACACCGCCAAGCGAAACGAAATCAGCAGTGGTGGGTTTGTGGGTTTGACGAACAGACACCACGATTTCCAAATGGGGAGTTCTGTTATTATACAACCGGACACCATTTACCAACTGAATGCCAGGCTTTGACCCTTCCCACTGACATCAGTTAGCATGATTGGATACTACAACAAACCACGGTCTCTATGGGCCTGTGTCTGCAAAATAAAGGCACGCAGATGTACTTTCCTGATCTTTCTACAACCTACTGGATACATGTACAATGACTAGTTGTCGAAGGACAAGAACTAAGTTCGGTCGTCTTGAATGCCTTCTCCTCCCCCGTCACTACCTGCCGCCGACCTCTATAGACCCCCAATCCCCCCCCCTCCCCCCTTCCTTTCCAAGGATGAACGAGTATGTACTTGAAGTATGACCCTGACACACACCTGGTGGTGGTGGTGGTGGGTGGGTGGTGGGGTGGGGGGGTGGAGGTCTCCTGGACCGACAGATAGAGAAAGAGGCAGCGTCCAGTTACAATCTCGATCTCCCACACTGGAAACCCGAGGACGGTTCGGAGGCTAGCGCGGGGGCAAGCTAACACCAGCTGAAACCCCATCTCTGAAGGTTTAATATTTAAACAGTGTTGAGAGCTTCGTTCCCTCCCCAAAAGGCCGAGTCAGTCCGTGGCTTCCCAGCTGTCCGTCTATATACCTGTACGGGTACAGCCGGTCTGCATGCCTCACCACAGCTAACCTGAGAGGGACGCAGATCTGATCCAAGGTAAATGACATGAAATCCAGCCTCCTGGAACTGATTTTAATCAAGATTTTCATTTTGCTAGCCATCGATGAGATGAATATGTAGATATTCCATGGCAAGATGAGTTGTACAATTGATTCCACCATATTGTCTAGGGCCACGCTGATGATATATTTGCGATCCTTTTTCTATTTAAATGTATGTATTGATGACCCAGAAGCATTGATGAGCGACTCAGTCGTTGACCATATCAGGGTCTTCCTGTTTACTGGGTGTGGGAGCTTATCTAAAACTCTGGCATCGTCTACTCCTGCCTGGATGTAGAGAGGGCTAGCTGACGGGGCAGAACGACATGTGGAGGCCAGTTGTTGATGGTGCCGTCCAGCCCTCTGAGTGCAGTAGACTGGTCTGATCGAGATGTGTCGTTTGTGTCATTTGCTGCTGCGTAGACGAAATTAAACACACACACACACACAGACACAGAAAGCCAGAAATAGTTGGGCACGGCGTCCTCTTGAATTCATCAGTGAATGTGTTCTCCCTGTGACTTCATTAGTGCCCTAAATAACTGTTTTCTCGGTGCATTTCTTAGGTTCGATGACAAGATTTGTGTTTTTGTTGCACATTAAACCTTTTTCCTTGCCTTACAGCTTTTGGGGAAAAGGTGCCATTATTCAAACCATACATGCTCTGACACCCTGCTGCACATAGATACACACACCAACGTGGATACACACACACACACACACACACACACACACACACACACACACATAAAGCCCCTCTTAGAGACGCGCACCATGTACGTGAACTCCTCAGGAACAGAGAACGTCTCCTTGTCCCTCACCTTCCTGGGGAAGAAAGTAGGAAGGCGCTGCGCTGTTGCCCCGGCATCAAAACAACGTAAGCTGACACACACACACACACACACACACACACACACACACCACACACACACACACCACACTCTAATCCCTGTGTATCCATCCTCACCATGGTGACAACACTGGGTCCTTTTACTATGTAACAAGGATGTTTATTCTATTTGATTGAGTTGGACTTCCAGTAGGACGCTTGTGTACATTTACGCATGCATGTCTGCAAGTATGTTCATGTCTTCATGTGTGTGTAGAGTATACATATGTATACATAGTATACATACCCTCTCTCTCCTCTCCCTCTCCTCTCCTCTCTCTCTCTCTCCCTCTCCCTCTCCCTCTCCTCTCCTCTCCCTCTCCCTCTCCTCTCTCCCTCTCCTCTCCCTCTCCCTCTCCCTCTCCCTCTCCCTCTCCCTCTCCTCTCCCTCTCCCTCTCCACTCGTTTCCCCCCTGAACTTTATGGTTGCTCAGGCGCCTGGGAGACCAGCACCCTGTCTCCGTGCACCGAGGACACGGTGGGGCGCCTGCGGAGTCGCCCCGCCCCCGTGACCGTGTCGCTGGTGGAGGAGTTACCGGGCAGCGTGCCGGACCTCCGAGAGGACGTGGTGCACCAGCGACCGTGCACGGTCCACAACACACACCTGGACCAGGACCAGGACCAGGACCGAGGTCAGACTAACAGACAGCACACACATCCTCACTCCATCACCCTGAACCGTAACTCAGGTGACGCTATCATGAGATGCTATCAAGACCTAACACTACCCTAAACCCATGGTGTGTACATACAATAAAAAAAGGGTTAGGCTAACCCTAAAGATGACTGAGATTGTTTGCTGTCGTCCTTAAACGAGTGTAGACCAGAGGACGTGCAGTACGTGAACGCTCTTCGTCCCGAGAGTGAACTCCCTGCGTGTGATGTCTCCTAATGATCGTCTACAATCTGTGTCTCCATAACAAGGTGTTTCTGGGAGGAGGGGCGCGACATGACACACCACATTCCACTCGCTGACCGAAAGAAACAGAAAAGAGATCAAAGGGGAGGGAAGCAGAGAGAGAGAGAGAGAGAGAGAGAGAGAGAGAGAGAGAGAGAGAGAGAGAGAGATAGAGATAGAGAGAGAGAGATAACTTTTACTGTCTGAACATTTATAAACAGGAACTAAATCCTGCCTGTCTATTCATTATTAATTCCATCTGAAGTGTAAATGTTAAATGAAACTCGAGTTCAAACGGAAGCTTTCTGTGGACCAGTCTCCTCAGACAATTAAAGTGTGTTTTGAATAACGACAATAAATCGTGTTAACCCACTCATAATCAAATCCATAGACAGAGCAATGTAAACCATGTTTTAAAACTGAATAAAAAGAAGATGCTTTCAAAACAAATATGCTGTACTGTATGTTTACTTCATAAGTCTTTTAACGATACGTCTTTTTGGGGGGTAATGTGTAGGATGAAATCTGAAAGTTGACAGTTGAAATTCTTCTAGATTTGAAGCACGGTGGGAAATGATCCTACAGTTTGAAATGTTCTCATTCAATACAGTCCTTTTGCTCTTTTATATTACACTTTTGGTATCATTCATTCATCCATCGTTCACGTTTTAGGAGTAACAATATCTTTGTGTCGGCCCAAATCATTGAAGCTCTTCCTCTGACCTCCAACGTGAAATGACAAGCCCTATCTGCACCGTGACCTTTGTGATTGAAGCTGTGGTCGAGCCCAGGGCCCAGTGGTCGAGGAGGTGGGAGGCGTTTCGGCGCTGGATCGGACCTGACCGCAAGAAGGACCCAGGTGGGAGGGAGGAGAGGGGGAAGGAGAGTGATGGGTGGAAGGTGGGAGAGGGCGAGGAGGAGGAGGGAGGGAGGGAGAAGTAAGGAGGTTGGGAGGGAGAGAAGGGCAGGGGGAGAGGAGAAGGAGAGAGAAGGATGAGAGAAGGAGAAGGGGACAGGGGAAGTGGGAAGGGGAGCATGAAGGAAGGAAAGAAGGTACCTCCTTGGGAAAATTTGGTGTTACAGAGAGAATAACGAGGCAGAGGCAGGGCAGAGGCAGGGCAGAGGCAGAGTGCATGTGAAAACATTTAGCCAAGTAGGTCACCTGGTGGTCTGCTCCAATCTTGCTCCTGTCAGACACTTTTTCGTCCAATGAGAGAGAGAGGAACCAGGAAGCTGAAGGAAGGATGGACGCGAAGATCTACATCCCCTACGAGTCGGCTGAACTCTGCATGACACAGGTAGATTGCAGTAGCCTCGATTTAGCTTAGCAGAGTGGGGTAACTCGGTTGTACACATCTTGAAGAAGCAACGTCTGTTTGTGGAGGGTCGATACAAGGAGGTCATTGTCATCTTGTGTTCTTCCCGGTACTCACATGTTGACCGTTGCCCTCAAGCTTAGAGAGCTAGCAGAATGCTACTGTGTGTGTGTGTGTGTACATGATATCAACTCCGTGAACTGCGCGGGAGATGTTTATTCTGTGCTCGTGTTTGAACACGTCACCCCTATATCCTTACATCGCTTGACTCACACCTAACAGAGCAGGTCATTGTAACTGTTGGTGTTGCATCATCATCTAGTCACGATGACATCCAGTGATGGATGCTTGATGGTCCCTCCCGGCGATAGATAGCAGAGGACATGCAGGCTATGAAGACCAGACACGAGGAGATGGTGCAGGAACTGGAGGAGAATTTCTGCATCGCCTCAAAAGAAAACCAGGTGGGTGTGGGTGTGTGTGTTTGTGCATGTGTGCCTGTCCCTGTGTGTGTGTTTGTGTCTGTGCATGCAGATGTGTGTACGTATGTATGTGTGTGTGTGTGTGTGTGTGTGTGTGTGTGCCTCTCCTGACCTCCACGTGTCTACCCTCAGGACAGAACAGTCCAGAAGATCAGATCCCACTACCAGAGCAAACTGAACGCTCTGAAAAGAATCCTGGATCTCTACAAGGAGAAGGTGGAGAACAAGAATGCTCAGTGGGAGGAGAGAGTCACTGTGAGCAGACCTCCAGACCTCCAGACCTCCACCCCTCCATCCCTCCACCCCTCCACCCCTCCATCCCTCCACCCCTCCACCCCTCCAGACCTCCATCCCTCCAGACCTCCAGACCTCCATCCCTCCACCCCTCCACCCCTCCACCCCTCCATCCCTCCACCCCTCCACCCCTCCAGACCTCCATCCCTCCAGACCTCCATCTCTCCACCCCCCTTCACCCCTCCACCCCTCCATCCCTCCATTCCTCCATCCCTCCACCCCTCACCCCTCACCCCTCCAGACCTCCACCCCTCCACCCCTCCAGACCTCCACCCCTCCATCCCTCCACTCCTCCACCCCCTCCATCCCTCCACCCTTCAACACCTCCACCCCTCAAATGATAAGAAAAACAGAGCTATATCTGACAGACTGTGTTCCTGGGTGGCGGTTGAGTGTTCCAGGTGTGTGTCCCTGGCTCTGCCCACAGGCCCTGAGGCGAGAGAAGGAGAGGCTGGAGGAGGAGCGTGCGGCAGACAGGAGGAGGACCAGGGACGAGGCTCTCCACTGGCAGAGAGAGAAGGTCAGATGATCGCAGGCGTACCCTGGAGGGCTGTGTCACGTCCAGGCCTGTGGAGCCCCCTACTGGCCAGGCTGCAGCAGAGCTGAAGTTGTCACATTGACTTTTTGAAGGAGAGGACCTTTTCAGGAGGTGACAGGACATTTCAGCTTCAACACTTTTTTGTTTTTTTTCTCCCCAGAGCAAAATTCTGGAGCTGTTCTCCTCCAAACTAGACCTGCTCCACAGTCACCAGGCATCAAGTGAGTGCGTGTTAGTGTGTTTGAGTGTGAGTTTGTGGGTGTGCCGCATGCTTCTGACTGTTCGTATGAAGTCTCAGGCGTGCCGCATGCTTCTGACTGTTCGTATGTCCGTGTGTTTGTGTATCACGTGTGGTCGACATCTGCCGTGATGCCGATTAGCGCTACAGGAACTGCAAATGGCCAGACAGGAAGTGGGGAAAGTCCAGGAGATGCTGATGACATCACAGCGGGACGCAGAGGAAGAGGCGGAGCTCCCCCTCGAGGTCGCCGATCCCTCTGGGAGCGGTCGCCATGGCACCGAGCAGACCGAGGTGAGCGGTGCCGTCACGTGGATCAGGTAGTTGGTTGCCATGGGGATTTTACGGTCCTCTTTGAACCCTTCAAGCTTCCTCGTTAGCATGAGGTCATCTTTGATCTGACTTGATTGCGATCGGAGATAGGTTCAAGTGCATTTGCATGGCATAGCTCAGTGGTTAGAGCATTGGGCCTGCAGACCAAGAGGTTCCAGGTTCAAATCCCTCCCTGTGCGTGATTTATAGATAAAAGCCAAACAAAGCCGTCCTCCAGTCCACCGTGTCCCATCCCTCTCTCACCCCAGGGTCGCAGCAACGCAGACCTGCCACTGGAGGGAGCCAAAGTCCTCCTGGAGGAGTTGAAGGAGAGCCTGTCTCAGAGGGAGAGGGAGATCACCGAGCTGCTGGAGTCGGAGCGCAGCCCGCTCCCCGCGGAGCCCCTCCCCCCCTGCACCACCCTGCTGCTCTCCGTCACACAGAAGGTCACACTCACCCTCCTGTTGAACATGCTCTTAAGGTCACCCTCACCCTCCTGCTGAACATGCTCTCAAGGTCACACTCACCTTCCTCCTGAACATGCTCTCAAGGTCACACTCACCTTCCTGCTGAACATGCTCTCAAGGTCACACTCCCCTTCCTGCTGAACATGCTCTCAAGGTCACACTCACCTTCCTCCTGAACATGCTCTCAAGGTCACACTCACCTTCCTGCTGAACATGCTCTCAAGGTCACACTCCCCTTCCTCCTGAACATGCTCTCAAGGTCACACTCACCTTCCTCCTGAACATGCTTTCAAGGTCACACTCCCCTTCCTCCTGAACATGCTCTCAAGGTCACACTCACCTTCCTCCTGAACATGCTCTCAAGGTCACACTCACCTTCCTGCTGAACATGCTCTCAAGGTCACACTCACCTTCCTGCTGAACATGCTCTCAAGGTCACACTCACCTTCCTCCTGAACATGCTCTCAAGGTCACACTCACCTTCCTCCTGAACATGCTCTCAAGGTCACGCTCACCTTCCTCCTGAACATGCTCTCAAGGTCACACTCCCCTTCCTCCTGAACATGCTCTCAAGGTCACACTCCCCTTCCTCCTGAACATGCTCTCAAGGTCACACTCCCCTTCCTCCTGAACATGCTCTCAAGGTCACACTCCCCTTCCTCCTGAACATGCTCTCAAGGTCACACTCCCCTTCCTCCTGAACATGCTCTCAAGGTCACACTCCCCTTCCTCCTGAACATGCTCTCAAGGTCACACTCACCTTCCTGCTGAACATGCTCTTGACCATGTGTACGCTCACGACGCCTCTACAGGAAGTCTGACGAGGACGATGGGCGTCGTTAGAACACAAATTCAATCTATGCAGTGTCGTTCTCCTCGACAGATTAACTATATCTAGGAATGTTAAAATGTTATACAACATCATACAGCATCATACTCCTGTCAGGAGTATGATGTTGTGGACCGACCTGAGTTGTGAGCTTCTAGTCTCCCGCTATACCTTGAAAAGTGAAAAAAGTGTCTGCTGGACAAATACAATAACATTCTTCCTTCCAGGCCCATGCTATCTGTGGTGAGGTGACGGAGGCTAGGCTGATGCTGGAGCGCATGGTCCAGGCTAACCACACGGCCCTGATCCAGGCCAGGGAGCAAATGGACCAGATGACCGGAGATGAGCACAATTCCAGCAACGAGGAGAACCCACGTTCGACACGGTCTGGGAACGTTCAATATTGCCACGTTCACAGACGTCATTTGATGTGGACTTTCTAGAGATGTGTTGTTTGAGACTGTGTTTGGCAAACTCGGGTTCATGGGTGAGTCAGTGCTGGCGATATCGTTGCATAAAGTCTTCAACCATCACCCTTAGTTAAGAAACACAGTTATAAACAGAGGTCAGATGTGATACGATGAGAGTAATGTGCATCTGACTCTGTGTCTATGACTCTGTGACTTTGATTGTGTGTCCATGGCACTGTGTCTGACTCTGACTGTGTGTCTGACTCTGACTCTGTCTCAGTGCCTCTGACTCTGTCTCAGTGCCTCTGACTCTGTCTCAGTGCCTCTGACTCTGTCTCAGTGCCTCTGACTCTGTCTCAGTGCCTCTGACTCTGTGTCTGTGTTTACATCCCAGACTGGCCCTGCTCCAGGAGACGGTTAGAGAGTGTGAGGTTTCCCAGGTGGCGTTGGACTGCATCAGATCTGGGGTCAGCCCTGCTACCAGCGGTAAACACTTATCCTAACCCTGCCTGCACACTCTGAGAGATCTAGGACGCTTGACGGACACTGCATTCCAAAACCTGTTTGCAACTTATTCAATATCAGGCTATAAAATGTAATGTATGTAACTAAATCCCAAAATGGAGTCAGAGGCTCACAAGTGGAAAAGGGGGACATGGGATAACTAACTCCACCTCCAGTCTACTTACTTACTGTAGCCTGTCTCCTGAGAGGAATGATGGAACATTCTAGAACAGGGGAGGATTTTAATGAAGGCTCTTTCCCGGGGGGTTCCCGGGGTTCGGGGGGGCTCTGTTGCTTCCCCCAGGGTGTGAGCCGGGTGCAGAGCTGGAGGAGGTGCTGGTGGGCGGGGAGGCCCACGGCGGGGAGGGGGGGGGCGGCGTCGGCCAGCAGCTCCTCGTACTGCAGGACCAGGTGAGCTGCTCTCGACCACGACACCCCTGCAGGAGGTGTGTCTGTGTGTGTGTCAGTGAGCGTCCACGGCGCCCACCGACCTGCGGGTGGCGCCGTGACGCCCGTCTCCCATGTGCGCTGCCACCAGCTGAAACACCTGAGGGAGGAGAAGAAGAAGATCGTGGAGAACTACACTTCGGAGAGGACCATGAGGAAGAAGTACTACAACATGGTGGAGGACATGAAAGGTAGAGACGTCGGCCCGTTTGTTGACTGTATCCGTCTGCGTCCGTCTCCATCGCCTCCGTCTGTCTCACACGTTCGTCCTGGTCCAGGTAAAATCCGCGTGTTCTGCCGTATCCGCCCGGCGAGCCGCGCCGAGGCGTCCCAGGGCGGGCCCGTCGTCGTGCAGCGTCTCGACGACTACTCCGTGACCGTGGAAACGGCCCGCGGGCCTCGGGAGTTCCAGTTCGACCGGGTGTTCAGCTCGGAGAGCTCGCAGGAGGACATATTCCAGGACACCAACAGGTGACACTCTCCGATTGGTCTGCAGGCACAATGGAGCAATCTTATTGGTCAACATAAAATATCAGCACTTATAGATAAATACGTGGTGAGCCAGTCTTCCTTACAGACTGATTTTCTTCCAGGCTAATCCAGTCAGCCATAGACGGCTACAACGTGTGTATCTTTGCCTTCGGTCAGACGGGATCAGGGAAGACCTTCACCATGGTGGGAGACAAGGAGCAGAGGAGCCCTGGAATCATGCCCCGTGCCTTCAACGCCATATTCGACATCATTCAGGAGAACGCCGGCAAGTTTGATTTCAAGGTGCGAGTCGAGGTATCCCTGAGGATGGAGAGAGAGAGAGAGAGAGAGAGACAAAGAGAGAGAGAGAGACAAAGAGAGAGAGAGAGAGAGAGAGAGAGAGAGAGAGAGAGAGAGAGAGAGAGAGAGAGAGAGAGAGAGAGAGACAACCAAATCACTTGTGTAGATTATTAGAGTATTATATCCACCTCTCCCTCTGTTATGGATTTTCTCTGGATCTTTCTGTGAATCTCACCCTTGTTCAATGGCCCTCTCCTCACCCCTCCTCTCCACACCTCACCCCTCCTCTCCACACTCCTCCTCACCCCTCTTCTCTTCTCCTCTCCTCACCCTTCCTCACCTCACCTCAACCCTCCTCTTTTCTATTCTCCTCTCCATACCCCATCCCTCCTCACTCCTCTCCTCTGTTCTCCGTGCCGCCCAGGTCTCGGCCTACATGCTGGAGCTGTACAACGACCAGCTCCGGGACCTGCTAGCGAGCGGCCCCGAGGGCCGAGGCCGGCGTCTGGAGATCAAGAGGAGCAGGAAGGGGCTGGTGTTTGCCCAGGGAGCCGACACCAGGGACGCCTCCAGCGCCACCGAGCTGTTCGCTCTGTTCCAGCAGGCCTGCGCCAACCGCCACATCTCCTCCACCAGTACGCCCTGTGCCGCCCCAGTACAGATCTATGCCCCGGCTACATGGGCTTGGATTGGTCGTTTTAGTCTCAGTCAGAATGTGGGGAGGGGGAGGTGGAGCGTCAGTATGGAGCGGGGGGGGTGAGGGCACGCTAGTGCTGGATGATATGTAGTCATGTCAAAACATCATGTGCCAGGAGTCGATGTGTTTCTACTGGAGGAAATCCCTCCGCAGCTGTCATGTGGCGTCAGAGTGTGTAGCCACGCCCCTAATTCTCCCCCACCCCTCCCTCATCGCCCCTCAGAGATGAACGTGGAGAGCTCTCGCTCACACCTCATCGTGGGCGTCGTGGTGGAGGGCAGGAACCTGACCAATGGGAGCGTGAGCTGCGGGAAACTGAGTCTGGTGGACCTGGCCGGCAGCGAGAGGGCCGCCAAGACCGGCGCCAAGGACCACCAGCTGAAGGTGAGGAGCTCTGTAGAGTTACCGTACAGACATGGACCTGAAGGTGAGGAGCTCTGTAGAGTTACCGTACAGACATGGACCTGAAGGTGATGAGCTCTGTAGAGTTACCGTACAGACATGGACCTGAAGGTGATGAGCTCTGTAGAGTTACCGTACAGACATGGACCTGGAGGTGATGAGCTCTGTAGAGTTACTGCCAGATGTCTGTTCAATCTTATCGGTGTGTTTGCTTTCTTTATTCGTGTACAGTACGAGTGTGTGCCTTGCGGTATGTTTTGCTCACTGTCGTGCTCAGAATGTTGATCTCGTACGGCTGCAACAGGCGAGGCTTTCCTCTTCCTTCTGCCTCAGTGCAGGTGTGAACACACCCTCTCTCTCAACCAACCTTTTCCCATCTCATCCACACCCTCCCCAGGAGGCCAACTCCATCAACAAGTCGCTGAGCGCCCTGGGCGACGTGATCTCGGCGCTGTCCATGGAGCTGCCCCACGTGCCCTACAGGAACAGCAAGCTGACCCAGATCATGCAGGACTCCCTGGGGGGCAACGCCAAGACCCTCATGATCGCCAACGCCTCGCCCTCCGAGTGCAACGTGGACGAGACCCTCACCTCCCTCATGTGAGCGAGGGGACACGCCCGTCCCCGTCCCCCCCTGCGCCCCCCCTGTCCCCCTCCTGGGGAAACGCTAGATAGACCGAGGGGACGTCGGGCCTCGTGTCGTACAGTGTGTTCAGCACATACAGGAACGCATAACAGTCTTTCCACATTAACTGTCTCGGCACATTTTGACTCTTTGTCTCTTTGTCTCTTTTCGCTGTCCCCAAAACCCTGCAGAAACCCTCTAGCGGCTAATGTGCCTCTGGTCTCCCTTGCAGCTACGCGACGCGAGTGAAGGCCATCACCAACAACGCCCAGAGGAACCTGGACAGCAAGGAGATAGCCCAGCTGAAAGAGGTGACGGGTCTTCCTTGTTGCTCTGCCCGTCTCACTTCTGATGCCAGCCCGCTCCGTCCAACCAGCAGTCGCTCACTGATGGGGAGGGGAGGGGGGGCCAGGGGGTGAGGGGGGGCGAGAGGGGGAGTTGAATGGTGGGGTTTATCATAGGAGGGCTTTATGGGGGAGGTGTGTGGAGGGGTTGTGTTGGGAGAGGTACGCTAACGCTGACTGAAGTCTGTTCCTCCTCCTCAGGTGATAGTGAAGCTGCGCTCGGGGGAGACCGTGGAGGAGGAGGACGTCTGAGGGGCAGCCGGGGGCCTGAGGAAGGCCTCACACTGGGACGAGCGCTGCCCACCTGCAGGCCTCACACTGGGACGAGCGCTGCCCACCTGCAGGCCTCACACTGGGACGAGCGCTGCCCGCCTGCAGGCCTCACACTGGGACGAGCGCTGCCCGCCTGCAGGCCTCTCACCGGGGGCCGGGATGGGAGACTGTCATCGGCGCACGCAGCAGCGAATCCACACGCATTTGTGGGGCCGCCGTGTCCGTGATCAAATCTAAATCCCTAGAATCAGCTTTCCGATGCTGAAGCACATCGCTGTTATCCGGGTTTGGCAGCAATCCAACCCTGTGTGTGTGTGTGTGTGTCCGTGTGTGTGTTGTGTGTGTGTGTGTGTGCTTCCAGTAGGCAGGAGTTCGGGGGCATTGCGTGCAGGTTGTTAATGGGGGCGTCCCGGCCCCGCAGAAAGGGGCCGACGGAGCCCCCCGGGAAACGAGGCGAGGCAATTACAGAGTCACTTGGCCAGTTTGTGCTCCCATTGTGGGGAAAGCAATCAGTGTGGAGCACATTAAGGCTCGCTCGGGCATGTCCCTCCCCCGGACACGAGGAGGGCGGACCCAGTCACGCAGGCGGATCCCATAGCATGGGACAGACGGGGGTCACACTCAAACACGCAAAGGCCCTGTCGTGTTGGTTTTGAGGGCGACGGGGGGGGCCCCCGCTTAATTTAGAGCGCCGGGGACGGGGGCAGCGCGGGGAGGGTGGGGGCGGGGAGGGGGGGGCGGGGGAGGGGGGGATGGGCGAGGAGGGGGGGAGGGGGGGAGGGGCAGTGTCTAAGGGTGGGGGGGGCGCAAGTTAGGTATTGGGCATGGAATAGCTGCTGCTTGTTTTGTTTCGAGTTTTTGATACTTCCCTTTCGCATGCTCTTGACATGCGGTCCTCGCATGGCCGGCCTGGCACATGGAGAAGGAGATCATTATGGGATGGAAATGTAATAAATTGGTCCTGAGCTGAAGAGATTTAAAATACTTTTTTACTTCATGGATTAAAAAGAGTGACGTCATGGTAATACCAGTGATGTCAGATGGGTGTGGGGGGGTTGAGGCACCCCACCCCCCACAATAGATGACAATGTTAGCAGCGGGGTAGGGGGGGACAAGAGGCTATAGAAGGGAATGTGAGGGCTTTACAGCACGGACCAGACCACAAACAAACACGGAAGCATTGTCTTTATTCTCACTCAAATCATAGGTAACACATGATTCATGCTCTATACAATATTAGTAGGTTAACATCGCAGACTAAATCAAACATTACGTTCTATATATAATGTACAGATTATAGTATTGGTTACAATTTGAGACTGGCGTTAAACAGGTACTTTTTGTTTCTTCTAAAGGCCTTGGCGACATACCTCACCTAACACATACTGCACACGCATGTAGTGTCTTGCGTGTCTAGCGTACTCATGTCTAGTAGACTATGGGCCCTATCTTGCACCCAGCGCAATTGACTTTGTCAGTGACGCAAGTATCATTCCTATCTTGCACTCGGCGCAAAGCGGATTTTTCCCTCCACGGGCGCACGTCGAAATGACCTTGCGCTCCCGGGGGCGGTTCAGCGAAAAAGGAGGCGTGCTCCGGCGCAAACGTTCTTGGTGCTATCTTGCGGTTTCCGAAAAACCATTCCGCCACTGACCAGGAAAAAGGTGGTTTAAAGACAATGGCGCATTATTCAGATGCTATTTTAAGGGCGCAAGCTTGGTCCGTGCGCACTGCTGGCGAAGCCAGGGTATTCTTCCTGCGAAACTACGTATTGTTTTGATTTATTGTATGGCTAGCTGTGTTACATTTCGTTCATGTCAATGATTAATAAGATGTTCATGAGAAATCTGTATGTATGTGAACTTGAATTGTAACAACTGTGGCAATTTACCCCTACGCCTGTTTAACCGAAGCTAATTTGGGTATAGGTTTCTTCTCCCATGCACATCAGAATCAGAATCAGAATTCGGTTTTCCATTTACTGTGGCAGGAAGGTGCAAACAATAAACATATATAGGCCCCACGGGTCTTAAATTAAGTTAAAAAACAGTTACACTAATTCTAAGAACTAAGCAATTACAAAAAGATATATATATATGTCAAAATAGGCTACATTTGAATGAGCAGCATGAGTGGGCAACTTAGTGCAATGAAACTGCTCTGCCTTTCCCATACAATGTCACTTCTCTATCGTTTACGGTCCTGACAAGAACGTCCGTCTCCTGTGAACCGCTGGCGTGCGCCTGGCAAATCCGCCGTTATAATAGCAATCCGCCATGGAACAAGCGCTGCTCTTAAAGGGAATGTGAGATGACGCTCTGATTGGCTTATTGCACGTTACGCCCAAACCACACCCATTAGTAATGTAGCTACCTCCAGAGCCATAGAAAAAGAGAGTTGCGACACTTCCATAGACTCCCATTGTTATCGAGGAATGCGGAAGTAAAGCGACCATGAGGCGACCAATAGTTCCTAGCATCGTATTTTCCACCCGTTGAACCCCATTCGTTTTCAGTGTCTCCGAAGTTAGTTAGCTGGTAAATTGACGAAAATCCTGAATTTTTTCATATTTTTATCACCACATATCAATTGTTATTAGTAGTATTTCTTATAGCTAGCTTTAGATAAAAAAAATCGTAAGATTATAGCTTGTTAGATTCTAAATGCAGTTAGAGCTAGTAGGTCTAGTATCTAACGTAGAGCTAAGCAACACTTTTACTGATAGCTAGAGAGCACGGGTTTCATAACCAGAAGTCCGTTCGTTTGTAATCTGTCATATTAGTTCTAGTTATTGGTGTTCGTTGGCATACAAAGTTAGTCTTCTCTTATTAGTCTATAGTACATCTGATTATAGATAGCAACACTGAATTGCAGATCGTCCAGCTAGCTCTCTTGAACAGTTGCTGGTGATAATGGTTAGATTCAACTTGCATCAAGTAGGCCTACTACAAATATAAGTGTTGTTAATGTGGTAAATTGTAAGTGGGCAGAAGTTTAACAAGTCCCATTTACTTCAACAGTCAAAGGTTAAACATTAAGTGGAACAATATAGTCCTCATTAGGATACTGTTTGGTATGTACAGAACTGGTACAGTATGGTAGCTTGCATAGCCATTTCTAGCTCAGCTTCACAATATTGTGTTATGTATTATAAGTGAATGTAATACATACATGTTAATAAAGTAGCAGACATACATGATACAACAAACCAGTAACCAATTGACATTATGTGTTAATATACCGTTAATATATATATATATATATATAGGTGAATCGAGTTGGTGCTTCTGTCTGTCCCGCCGAAAACCATTCAAACAGGTTGACAGCAGTGGGTTTTTTTTTAACAACAGCGAGCTACCGGAACCACGTGACAAAAAAGCTCTAGCTTTTTTCCAGCGTTTCACTGGCAGTGAGTGTTCACAGTGTTGTATTTCACTCCATTTTACACCAAAAACGTCAGGGAGGACTTCCTTTTGTAGATACGAGTCAGCCGAAGATAGCCAGAATGTCGGATGTCTTCAAACGAGCTTGTTTCAATTAGTAATTTGCCTGAGAAAGCGACTTCCGTTGGCCAGCTTCATTGAAAACCATTCAAACAGGTTGACAGCAGTGGAGTTGCTAGGAACTATTGAGAGCTACATGAACCACGTGATCACGTGTCGGCGAGATCATAGCGTGTCGCAACTCTCTTTTTCTATGGCTCTGGCTACCTCTTTTACATTTGCGTCAGGCGCAAAGTCATTTATCCCGCTGCTAAAATAGCAACCGCACCGGAGTCCCGCCCACTTGCGCTTTGCGCTTTGCGCTTTGATACTTGCGTTTCAGATCGTCAAAATAGGGCCCGATGTATCATGTTCTATCCTGTCTCCTTTCTTTTGTATACGGAAGATACGGGACCAGTTACTGTGTGGGTGTGGCCTCCTTATATGTCCTGTGAGACTGTGGCCAATCAGGGTGCACAGGAGGACGCAGAGTAGAGAGGGAGACGGGCTGAGAGGGGGGGAGGGAGGGAGAGAAGGAGAGTGTGAGGGAAGAAAAAGGAGAGCGGGAGAGAGGGAGGCGTTTGGAAGGCAGAGAAATCCAAAGATGGCGGAAAACTTCTTTGAGCTGGAGAGGAGAATGAATAAGCTGTTATCTCTTTCTTCCCTGGGGATGTAGACAGAAAGAAAGAGAGAGAGAGAGAGAGAGAGAGAGAGAGAGAGGGAAGGATAGAAGGAGGGAGGGAAGGAGGGAGTTGGGTGTGGCTGAACTTTAAGTGAACGCTGCAGAGCGCCCGAGGCTCCTGGTCACTTATCTGTGACGACGCAGCCCCTCTCCCTACCGGAGCGTTACACTGTCATTAATAATTGGACTTCAGATTAATTTCGGATTAATTTCAACTGGTTCCACTGAGCAGAAGACGGAGTGACTGAGCAGTAATCCTCAGGATAACACTGGGAATGAACTCCCAGTGAAGTGAAGTTCCACTTAAACTTTTTTGTTAACTCACTAATATCACAAAATGGGGGGCGTCCCGTTAGCTCATCGGCTAAGAGCGCTAACCACGCAGGCTGAGGCCCTAATGCAGGGGCCTGGGCTCGATTCCACCCCGGGTCATCTCCTGTGTGTCCTTCCCCACGTTGACCTAGGGTCTGGTGACCTTACTCTGTCTCTATCCCAATAAAGCAGGCATGCCCCCCCCCTCAAAAAAAGAACACAAATATGACAACAAAACACGTCATGCACTTCACGCAAACACATTATTCTCAAGCATCTTCGATACAATTGTCCTATCTACAAACAAACCCTATTTTCTTGGCATTCTATATAATTTTCTATCAAAAAATTCTCGATACTGACGTTCCCTTTGATAACAGATGTAGGTAGTAGATGGTTTTTGGAGCAATGATTGGTTATGGCTGCTTCGTCCTTCTATTGCACACTTAATACTGCATCGGATCGACTGTCCGAGAGTGGCGGCGGTTGAGGGAACGGGGAGAGAGAGAGAGAGGCGCTCGGGGCCTAAACACGGGACGAGATGCCGATCCGGTAGGGGCGTGGCTTCATGGTGAGGCCGAAGTCGGTGCTGAGGTCCAGCTGCTGACCCGGGACGTTGTGGAGCCTGAGACGGTGGAGCAGCGTGGTCAGGAACACAAACATCTCCAGACGGGCAAAGCCGTCGCCCAGGCAACGCCTCTTCCCCATGCCAAAGATCATGACCTTCTCCGTCAGATCCTTGTTGAGAAGACCCGCCCTGTCCAGGAAGCGTTCGGGGCGGAACACATCCGGGTCACCCCACAGCTCTCTGGGGATAGGCCGAGGGACATGTCAATCAACCGATAAGACAATTCGGTGTGACCAGGCAAATACAACCATAACTTATTTTTCTGTAACAACAGAAACTAGAGAGCATACAATTTCTGGGGAAATTGTGAGGGTGTGCCTGCTTGTCCGTATCTTTAAGTTTTTCCCTTCTAGTGATATTTTCAAGCATTTAGTCTACTCATAGTCTATTGCATAATAATTCATTAAGAACACCCTTGGAAGCTACTGTAACAACGTTATCACTGGAAATATTTCAGATGGAATCGCGATTCAAACAGTAGCTCTATGTCTGCTAGTCTAATTTATGACATGCCCCCAAAAACGTAAATAATCTTGACATTTATTTAGTGGAAAATCGCTCATGAATAAAAAGCTCAATAGCGACCATTGTCAGTAACAACGCAAAATGCGATATAACGCTAGGTTAGCCCTTTGTGGAGAAGCTGCCCCGGTAAATTGTATACTACAGTGTTGGTCTTGGTGGCGATCGTTGGTTGAACGTTCCGTTGTACTGTTTAGGCTGAAATTAAATATTGCTTTCAAGTTTAGGCTGTGTCAATGAAGTTCGGGTTAGTAGTCAGACAGTTTCACCTATTGAAATACTTTTGATTTAAGGGTTTTGATTTTCTATGCACGTTGTATCTAATGGGTCGTTGCTAACGTGTGCTGACGCTGTGAAGTATAACTGAGTATTCTACCCTTTGCCGACAAAAGAAACTTTATGCCACAAAAACGTTGTATGGTCCTAAACTGTGCAACGGAACGTAAATTCTGATACAAGCAACTCAATGGAGACCAAGACGAAACTTTTGACATCGACGTTTTCTATGTAGTCCAAATATTGACCGAGTTTTAGGGGGGCAAAAATAATAATAAAAAGATATATGTGAGATAACAAAGGTTGTGCCGACGAAGTCGTGCACACCCAATAAGTATTTAAAAAGCAAATTACTTAATAAAAAAAAAGGTTTGACACCTTTCTTTGAACACACACATTGGCAACAAGAATCATTATTAATGGGAAAAATAAACGAATGAAACTCACGTGTCATGGTTGACTTGATACTGGTTAATGAAAACACAGGTGTCTTTGGGGATGAAGTATCCGTTGAGAGTTATGTCAACTGTGGTGCTGAGGGAATTTGTGGTTAAAAACACGGCAGTTATTGCCAAGATACATCAGGTCACATACATTAAATCTCAGAAACGTGTAGGCTCTACAGTGTGTACAAAAGGTCGCTCACAAAACAATAACCAGAGGTTTGGATTGTGAACGTTTGTTGACGTGTTTGGGTATCTCTCACCAGTGAGGTATGGTGAAGGGAACATAGGACGTGTTAGGGTATCTCTCACCAGTGAGGTATGGTGAAGGGAACATAGGACGTGTTAGGGTATCTCTCACCAGTGAGGTATGGTGAAGGGAACATAGGACGTGTTAGGGTATCTCTCACCAGTGAGGTATGGTGAAAGGAACATAGGACGTGTTAGGGTATCTCTCACCAGTGAGGTATGGTGAAGGGAACATAGGACGTGTTAGGGTATCTCTCACCAGTGAGGTATGGTGAAGGGAACATAGGACGTGTTAGGGTATCTCTCACCAGTGAGGTATGGTGAAGGGAACATAGGACGTGTTAGGGTATCTCTCACCAGTGAGGTATGGTGAAGGGAACATAGGACGTGTTAGGGTATCTCTCACCAGTGAGGTATGGTGAAGGGAACATAGGACGTGTTAGGGTATCTCTCACCAGTGAGGTATGGTGAAGGGAACATAGGACGTGTTAGGGTATCTCTCACCAGTGAGGTATGGTGAAGGGAACATAGGACGTGTTAGGGTATCTCTCACCAGTGAGGTATGGTGAAGGGAACATAGGACGTGTTAGGGTATCTCTCACCAGTGAGGTATGGTGAAGGGAACATAGGACGCGTGGCGGAACACTTCGTAGATGAACGACTCCGTAAACGCCATCTTGGTTTTGTCTGCAAACCTAGGCAGCCTGTCAGAGCCGATATGCTCATCTACAAACAAACACACACACAAACCCAGATTAAGACGAAAACCCAAAGTAGCATATTCTCCTACATTTCAATTCTTAAAGTTAATAAAAAATGTCACAACCATGTTTTTCCTAATCAGACAATAGAAATAAAAGAATAAGCGGGTGTTTAAACTCAAGCGAACGCCCCCCAGAAAAGAGTGTGTGCGTTGAGGAAGTGATGTCAGACTGCGGGCTTCCTTCCGTGTCCGTGAAACCCTCTTTGTGCCGCTGTTGTTGACCAACCCTCCGACCATCCCTCTCCTCTCTCTTTCTCTCATTCTCACACTCGCTGTCTCCCGTCCTCCCTCCTGCCCTCTTCTCTAGAACTCTCTCTGTCCCCCTTTTGCTCTCTCGCTCTCTCTCTCCCCCCCCCCTCTCTCTTTCTTTCTCTCTCTCTTTCTTTCCGTGCGAAAATGCACCGGGCCAACGGAGCAGACTGCGTCCACTTCAGATGTGGCTCCAGCATCGGTGAATCAGACGGACCTTTTGTCCGTTACCCTGACTGGCAACCGGTTTCCAACCAATGGGAAGGCACTGTGGACAAAGTGGTGGGCAGTGGTGGGGGAAGGGGAGGGTTCATTTCTGGAGAAATTAGATCATTACGCGGCACGTAGATCATGACTTGCTCTCTACCAAAGACAGCTCGTTAGAATATGCTGTTTATCAATACCGAGCTGGCGCTCGACCCTGAGAGATGGGATTCTACTGTATTGTACTGTCTTCTACTATCTCCTACTGCCTACCACTGTGTCCCACGTAGAGAAGGAGCGAGGCCAGACAAAAAGTAACTACGTTTACATTTAGTCATTTTAGCAGACGCTCTTATCCAGAGCGACTTACAGTAAGTACAGGGACATTCCCCCGAGGCAAGTAGGGTGAAGTGCCTTGCGGGAATCAAACTGGTAACCTTCTGATTACCAGCCCGATTCCCTAACCACTCAGCCACCTGTCTCCTAGAGGCTTGGAAGAAAACTCCACAAACTGTGTATCTCCCCTTGACTTAGTGACAGTACACTAGCATGAGATGCTATGTCCACGGAGGCTGGGGACGTCATGAGTCCCAGGTGTCAGCTAGTCCTGGGCGTTGCCGTACCGATCTCCCGGTGTATCTGGGCCTGGATCTCAGGGAACTTGATGAGGTACAAGAGGCTCCACTGCAAACCCGCTATGATGGTGTCGAACCCTGCCGTGGCAAGGATCATTTAAAAAAAACATTTAAAAATGTGTATGTGTGTGTGTGTATGTGTGTGTGTGTGTGTGTGTCTTACCCGCTCCGAAGATGTCGACGACAGTGTGTACGATCTGGGAGTTGGAGAGCGCGTCCGTCCCCTTCTCGTCCTGTCTGTCTTCACACAGAGCAATCAGGGCGTCTGTGATGTCACGAATAGAGCCCTGCAATCCCACACACACACACACACACACACACACAGAGACGCACGCTCACGCACCCACACACACACACAGAGACGTACGCTCACGCACCCACCCACACACACACACACACAGAGACGTACGCTCACGCACCCACACCCACACACACACACACACACACACACACACACACACAGAGACGTACGCTCACGCACCCACACACACACACACACATATACACGAGGTGACCGTGCGCAGTATCGAAGGAGGCAGAAGGGGAAAGCAGCGAGGTGAACATGACATCACAGTCGCCAGACTCTCCGAAAGGCTGGGTTCCTGGGTTCTCGAACGGATTGGAAAGTGACAAAGATTCTCAGCGTGTGACGGAAGGAAGTCCAGACGGACAGCCGAGGATCTTCTGGGAAACACAAGCATGTCTCTTCCGGCAGATTGCTAATTCCTAATTAATGTGTGCGTGCGAGCATTTGAGCTACTCTGAACAAGAACAATGGTCCACTTTAGGTCAGCTTGGTAGATTTAACAACAGACTGGCTCTGAGTACCAGATCTGAGGATCAGCTATGAGGATTTGTCTCCAACATGCTGCTTCTTCACATACGAAATCTAAAGTTTGTTTGGTAACTTGCTAATATACAATTCACTTAGTGCGTACATATCAATGACAAACCCGCACACTCAATTTAATAACGCGTTTTCTCTCTCCGATGGAATATTGGATTGGCAATGAGGTCACATTCATGCAAATACTAAAACATGGAAAAAACTTGAAATAGATTCTCGAAGTGACAAGCATCCTCTCTAACCCTAAGAACGGCGGCTCAAAAACGTGCACGCAATCTTTTCACGCTAGTGTGAGTTCTGTATTTTGAGTAGAATACTCCCTGCACACCTCAATCCCTCTCTCCAGAACTGCTGCAAATCTTTCAAAGGACGATAAAGGATTTGAGTGTATCTGCAAGTCAATAAAATCCAATTATCACCACAGATTAAAGCTTCTCAGAATCATGACATATCTTGATTTTGCCCGTTTTTTTTTATCCTAGTCCTACAGGCAGGATGCTGCATAAAAGATGCAAGATATCAAAAATCTCTATCTAGGGACAGAAAGTATTGTGCTAGAGGGTGGGTATAGCTCAATGGTAGATAATCTGACTGCAAGACTACAATGTCAAATTGCAGGTTTGAATCCCCCCTGCCTCCTTTCCCTGTCACATTGGATGAAAGCATTCTGTAAAACCCCCCCGTTATGATCTAATCAACACGGCCCTATCTGGAGACCACCCTGTCGATAACTGAACACCTCGGCAGAGAGGCGTCGCTCTCCTCTACCTTGTCGAAGGTGCCCAGATGCTCCTCGATGTTCTTCTCCATGAAGCCGTTCAACCGGCGGATGTGGTGCACCATCTTCCTCAGCGCCGGGCTGGGCAGGTAGCGGAACACGGGGAAGAAGTCGGCCAGGTTGCCCGCCGCGAAGACGCGCAGCACCTCGTTGTTGACGCGCACCACCGCCAGGAAGTCCTCGTCGCCGTGGTCGTACGTCTTGCCGAAGCACAGGGCGCACACCACGTTGGCCACCGACGTCACCAGGGCGTCCGCCGGGTCCAGGCTTCCGGAAGACGCCGCGCCGTCGTCCCCCTCCCGCTCGGCGACCTCCGCACGCTCCAGGATGGCGTCCACCATGCGGCCGGCCTCGGCGCAGACGTGCTCCTCCAGGAGGCAGGTGGCGCCGGAGCCCCTGGGCGGCGCCTGGGAGAAGGAGCGCAGGGCGCTGCCGCACAGCTTCTTGTGGAGCGTCCAGGCGGGCCCGTACTTCTCGCTGAAGGTCATGCTGGTGCCGTCGGCCACCGCCGTGAAGGTGAAGAGGTCGGGCCGCCCGGCGAACGCCCCGCCCTGCCTCAGGAGCGCCCGGCGCAGGGTGGCGTGGCCGCTCAGCACCACCACGGTCAGCGAGCCCAGGCGCAGCTGGAAGACGTCGCCGTACTGCGCCCGCATGCGGGTCAGCGACAGGTGGATCTGGTCGCCCATCTGGAGCAGGTTGCCCACCAGGGGCCACGGCGTGGGGCCAGGGGGAAGGGGGACCCCGGGGTGGTGCTGGGGGAGGAGGTGGTAGCGTCGACTCCGGCCCTTGAGGGCCACCAGGAGCAGGGTGAGGGCACACAGGACCACGGTGACTCCAGAGAGGGGCATGCTAACGTAGGCACTCTCCTTGGGGAACATACACGCCAGTGATAGCCTCATGGTTGTCTGTGGGTGGCCTGGGCTGGACAAGTGCACACATACACAAGCTAGGGCCGGGAAAGAATGAACAGCTTAGTGACAACACACTAGCTAGGATCTGAAGGAGAGACACATACTGATAGATCGGAAATTGATAAAGATGCACATTAACAGCCCATCATCACCAGACAAAAACAAACTGAAATCGTTTTACAAAATATAATATTTGCATAGAGAAACGACCAATGAGTCTAACTTTATTTTATAGGAATTTCTTAAATTTAAAATGTATGTTGCAATTCATAAATAACAATATAGGAGGCACCCATGCTTGACTACAAAATACGTAAAACTTGCCAAATAGGCCTGTTCTGGCTTCTTCTTTGCATTTCTTACGTTCGAAGTGTTTGTCTAGTATGAATTCACAAACTGGATAATTGTTTAAATGTGAATTTTACACAAATAATATTTCTAGGCAAATAAAATCTACAAAATAATCACAAAAAAACGAAGTTGCCTACTCACCGTACTCCAACGTGAAAGGTTTTCTCCAGTGAACGTTTTCTGAAATTGTGTGTGGAGAGCTGTGCGCTGTCGTGAGCGCGTTTGGCCCCCAGCAAAGATCCACCGAGAGGGTCGAACGACTGGTCATCGTCAACAGATTGGCTGTTATATCAAATACAACGGTAGACGTAGACATCGGGACGGTCGACGCCCAGAATCTAGGAGTCCTCCAGTGCCCTGTTGTCAATGCCCCTTCCACTCCATGCACTGACCTAACTCTTTTACAAACTACAATTTTGATATAGCTAAATAATCTGCGCAACCTACACGACCCTACAGAATAATGTAGCCTACACTGTACACGCACAATGTCACTTTCGTGCGGTAGGGATGTAGTTCGGAAAACGGACGTTTCTCGATCTGCTGGACATGACAAATTTGACATTTGTGCTGGTTTCACTGAAATAAACAGCAATACTTACATGTGACACAAGGTGGCGCCCTCTGTCAGTGAGACTACAGCCGCCCAGAGGACCAGGAGCCGACCCGAGGCCTGCCTGGAAGGATCGCTGTCCCATTGTCAGTGTGTGTTTCCTATTGATATCACTAACCTTACTAACCCTTACCATGAGCTTCCACATCTGTAGACAGACTAACAGAAACTCCCAGAGGGTCTAATCGTGTCACCAGGACAAGCAAAATAAATGTAATATTGTGTGTCTTTTTTTTGCAATGTCACAAAGGCCTTCCCAGCAACTTAGACACTGTCCCGTGGCTGTGGTGTTGTTGTGAAGACAGGAGAGGACATGTCCAGAGGCTCAGGTATCTTCACACACCCATCCGTCATCCCTCTGTCCACTCCCGCCCCCGGCACCTGTGAACTTCAATAACTTCCCTGTTTCCATCCTTCCATCCTCTCAGAAATGTCTGCTATCAACTGACTGCACTTTGTATATATGTCGCTGACGCACTGGATAAAAGCGTCTGCCAAATAATACATTTAGAATACATTTACCTGGCACTACAGTTAAAAGAAGAATGTTTTACCTTTGTTAGACTTGAGAATCGGTCTAACGGCAAACATTTAATTTAATTTCAATGCGTGTGCAGTCTAACATTTTCGTCTGTTCGAAGGCCCTCTTCTCCCTCTCCTTTGCTTCTGGCTCTAACCCACTTCCCCCCACCTTCCATCCATCTCTCTTTCTCTCTCTGTCTCTCTCTCTCTCTCTTCTCCCCCCCCCTTTTTCATTCTCTCACTCTTTCCATCGCTCTGCCGTTTCTGTTCAGCCTCAGTCTTGGCACACCCGGCTCTGTCAGGCAGCGACGCCGCCTTTGACCCACCGGTCCTGGGCTCTGTCCCAGGGCTGCCAGGGCGGTGCTGCGCCTCGCTGGCCCTCCTGCTGTCAGGGCGCGCAGCGCTCCCGAGCGTGTCACACAACCCTGGCGACAACCACCGTGGACCAGACTCGGTGGAGACATCAGGATCAGAGACACACAAACACTTCTACACACACACACTCAGTCACTCATGCACCCACAGACATTTTTTCTTCCCTTTTTTGTGTCGGTGCATCTCTTTTTCTCTTCACACACGTAGACAGCAGATTTGTTGATGTCCTTATGTTTAGGTTTCTGTTTGTTGGACTATTTTAAAAGGGCATCGGGCCGCTGAATGTGGTCCCTCTGACACAAAAGTGAGCTTATTTAACTGCGATATTTCAACTTAATAAAATTAAAACGAACTAAAATCATTCTTAGAATGGCAGATGTCGTTTGGTGTGCTGATGTGTTCCTCAAAGCAGGGCGAACAAGTTTGCGCATGGAAGCTCATGATCTGAATACCCTATCAAAGCCACATGTCTTTGACAAACTTTAGCAAGAGGTCCACATAATTTAAATGAAGCAAATCCGTGTTAAAATCTGGTAAAAATGACTTGAAGTAGGCTATAGGATGTGGAACGCAGAGAGGAAATTGGCATTGGCTATTGCAGCTCTCCCATTTCTAGGCCCAGGCGGAAACAGAACCCTTCTCCGCGGTTCTTTTCAGTGTTTAACGAGGGTTAATTACGAAGGTTATGTTGTTCAAGCCCACGGGTAATTCTCAAAAGACTTTCCGTCCTTTCAAACAGCCTAGATCAAAATATGAGCGCACCAGACTCAATTATGCGATCGTATTGTTCCCGGGAGACAGCGGAACAGCAGGAGGCCCCTTATCAAAGCAAACATCTTCCCAATTATTAGGTTTACCACAGCGTGTCGTATCCGAAGTGGTGTAAAGACCTTCCCTTCTTTTTAAGTTTCCCTTTCGGCAGAAATAAGTGGGTTGGATCAATGCAGAGGTGGCAGGGAAAGACGAGAAGTGGCCCACACGTCAAAAATGACATTCCGCGTTTCACGGTCAGGATGGCTGAGCAGTGCGCGCGTACCTCTCGGGCAAGAGGAAAATAGGAATTGGTTCTGTTTGAACGGTGATTAGCGCGAGGGCCCGAGGGCGTGGGTCCCCAACGGTGGGTGCGACAAATAGGTCTGTGCGATTCTCTCATGGCTATATAAGGGGGGCGGAGGGCCATCTCCGTTACTCTACACTTCTTGATATTTTGACTGGAGAGTTGAGTGGAAGAGAGCGATAGAGACAGAGTGAGGTAGGCCGTCAGAGCACCGCAGTCATGCCTGTAATCGGAGTTGAGAACCTTCAAGCTGTGTCATCTGCTTGCACAGGTAAGACTTACATTTGACCGTCTATTTGTTGGTTGGCTCTTTAAGAATTGACATTGATATTTTGTATACGCGTAATACTTCACACACAACGTTATTTAGGGATATTCCATTAAAGCCAGGCTGTAGACTGTCTTTAAAACGACATTGTTTATCGTAATTAAATATGCCTATAATAATAACAACTTACAGTTAAAAGACCGGCATAAAGTAGTCTCAGTTATAGTTTGAATCTTTTTTTTAACTGATTCCTTAAAAAAAAACGTACAAAAAAACAAGCTGCTTATCAAAATCAAATGCTAATGTATATTTAATTGAATGACACCATTTTCACAACACAATTTGAATCGAAACATCAAGTATAATCGTAGCGCATGTGAGGTGGGCATGTTAGGTGCGTGATCTCTTGTGTCTGGCTGTCCCCTTCTCCCCTCTGGGACCTAATGAGCTAGGGACCCCTGCCAGTCCCGACTTCACAGTGCCAGCTATCACCTTCGACCCCGGCGCGAGAGACGGTGGCCCGTGCCAACATGTCTATTTCCCCTCGTCCCCCACCTCCCGGCCTCTCAGACTGGCCAGAGTCATGTCCATCGCTCTCCCCAGCAGCCGCGGGGACTCTTAATTACTCTGGAAACCCTTTTAATGACTTTCCCAAACCCTCCTGAGCGCATAAGAACTCATCGAAACATTTCGAAAACGTTCAACAACTCTCCCGAGCCCCTCTAAATGCATTTCGAAACCCTCCTGAACGAATAATGACTTTGAACCCGGTTTAGCGTAATCTCATAATGACACGTCTAATTTGGAATTCGTCAGAACCGTTCGTATAACCCTTCTGAACGCGCGCCATCTTTTTGTCCGTCATCTGCATGGACACGAGTACGCGCTTCGCAAAGACAACCAGTCAAACCAAACACACGTGCATGGACGC